>RXPK01001325.1:0-182474 GCA_004143645.1 Protaetia brevitarsis | reverse complement strand
ATTATATCGCAGACTTTAAAACAAGTATGGGCAACCTTTGACATATTGTGGGCCAGACTTTAGTGTGCAAATACGTTCGCGGGCCGCGTTTAAAAGTAGTGCATTTTAAAGTAGTGTTCATAATTTTTAGCGATAGATATCAGACATGAAATAATACGACAATGTTATTATAATGCAATTTATTAAAATAAGAAATGAAATGAAAAAAAATAGGTACAACATTATAATTAAATCGTGAAATTTGGAATTATTACAAACTACGAAAGTTAAATAGCGACAACGAAATCAATGAGACCCTTGAGTTTGAATTTGGGATACTAATCCATCGATGTTTGGATGAATTCCACTGATACAAAGACGTAAAGAATTTTCCAAATTATCGTCAGTCAGCCTTACTACGATGTTTTGATTTATTAACTTTCATCATTGAAAAGAACTTTTCGCATTTATAAGTACTGCCAAACGCACAAATCAATCTTCTTGCGAATTTTCTAAGCTCCGGAAAATGGTCTTCTTCGAGGTATTTTTTGTAGAAATCGCACAACTCCACGTCTTCAAATTTAGATTTTAGGAGTGAATTTTCTTGAAGCTCGATCAACTCCATTTGCAAGTGTATTGGAGCATTTTGTACATTACTTTACATTACTTTTTGTTGGAGTAGCTATTTAAAATCGCTAAATCTGTTCGAAAATTGCTCCGACAGTAACTTGAGTTCTTCAGCATATTGAGCATAAGCAGTATTTTCATACGCAGAGAACGTGGTGAAATGGTAACTGTTACCAGACAGCAACTGTGCCTCCCACAAGCGGATTTTGTTTTGAAACGCTTTCAAACGTCTGTAAAAATCATTTACTAACTGTCCTTGTTTTTGAAATTTCAAATTTAAATCATTCAAATGGCCTGTAAGGTCGACCAGAAATGCTAAGTCACATATCCATTTTGGGTCACTCAATTCAGACAGTGGTTTATCTTTTATTTGCATAAAATCGGGTCTCATTTCTAACCTCGTTTCAGCATTTTCCCTTTGCTTAACCATCTGACTTCACAATAATATGTTACGTCGTCATATTCGGCTGATATTTCATCCAAAAACGCCACGCAAAAACTGACGATGGTTAAGCCCTCGGGATCGAATAAAATTGATGGTTTTTACTACCACATTCATAACATTCTGGAGTCGAATGGATTTAGAACACAAGTTCTGTTGGTGGATAATGCAATGAAGGACTATCAAATCATCTTTTTGCGCGGGCCGGTTGTTGCCCACATATGATCTATAGCGTCGACTTGATTTTTCAAAACTTTGATCTCGAATATCTCGGAAACGGTTAGAGATATCGGATTGCGCTTTTCACCATTCCATGACTCGTCGAAAGACGCTTCTAAAGGTCACCTCGCGGGCGTCGTAGCGTCGATTTTAATTTTCGAACTTTAAACGCCCATATCTCGAGAACGGTAAGAGCTAGGAGGACGGTCGTGGTGCCATTCGATTCCTCTCGAAATTGCGCTTATTTTGATGATGACATGACAGTAGCTAGAAGGTTCGACTTTAGCATATTTTCTATTACTATTCGAAAACAATTTGCTTTTGTGTGTTTCTAACACAGATCCACGTATGGGAAAAGTTTTAAATGTAAAAAAAAAAGAGATGACCAACCACCAGATTATTTCTTTTTTATCTTTGCATGTGCACTTACTGTAAGTAAAATGTTTCTATTTTTTTTTCTTATTATACTATTTTAGTATTGTTTAGGCTCTTTAATATCACTGTGTCTATTTTATTTATCACAATTATTAATCCTTGAACCAGAGCTAACTGGTGAAAATTCGTACAAAATCGTCAACACTCCCAATTTATATCAGTGCCTCACGCGAGCCAAGCATAACCGAGCACAGTTTATTTAATTAACCCTTACAAGGTAAACGCGACTCTGCCGTTGTTAGGGAAGTTAGGAGCACGCTTGAAGACTAATTAATTTAGTCGGCACCCCGTTGATATGTTATTTATTCTACATCTGCCCGTATAAACGTTCCAAGTGCTTCTACGAACAGAATAACGATGTGAAATCGAAGTGAGAAGGTTTTAGGAAATAAAATACTGATTTGGTGAATTTATAGGTCAAATTCATTGTTTCTAAATCTTCAATTTTTTTTTCTTGACACTATTGGATAGGAAAATATTAGCTATCGAGGAAAATCATAATTATACAGGGTGTATCAGATATAGAGGTAAATATAATAATATGTAACAGCTGTAATCATATACAAACAAAAAGTCTTAATGCACAGGGGGTCTATCTGTAAGCATTAACGAGAAAAAAAATATTTTATAAATGCGTGGGCTAGAGCCGCACCTGTGCCCAACCTAAATGCTGTTCCGAGTATACCCCACATACCACTATCATTCAGCCATTACCGCTGTTAGTTTTGTGTGGATCGCCGCTTGGAGTGCAAGCCACTTCGAACATTTTATTTAAATTCTTCCCGTCTCGAAAAAACGATCCTTTTCAGGACCATCACGATTTCCTATAAAGAAAATCGAAGCTTGATGCATCGGCAAAAGCGCGAGAATGTATAAATTCATTTTCGCGCGATATCATAGTAAAAAGGCGTGTTTGCAAATTTTCTGTATCTACATTTATTTCTGTGTAATTCGATTCAATTCATTTTGCGTCATTTGATTAAATAAATCCAAAAGAAATAACTCAGAGTCATGTGGTACCGTTTATTAAAAACTAACTCTCGATTCGACAAAGCAAAAAAAAAATATTTACGTTTTTTGTAACTACTGAAGTCGCATATCCGCTGAAACTCGAACGTCTTATCAGGATATTAAAAATAATACTTTGTAAACTTACGTAGAATGCTCTTAACAAATAAGGAATGTTGATTTTATAAAAAGAAGAAATTTAAAATGACTCAGTTTTGCTATTTTTACAAGGGCCTTTATTTATTCAGAATGACGTTAAATGAACTTACGGCATACCATTAAGAATAATACTAAATGAGTGCAATGTATTTATACATAATATCACGTTTAGCGGGTGCTTAACATGACGTTTCCTTGCATCAGGTCCGGACTAAAGAATTTTTGGCTCTAAATTTTACTTTTTTTTATTTTTTAATTATGAAATCCGGTTTCGGCGGGTTTGTGCTTTATATGTCGTGTAGTTAACACAAAACAAAATTTACTTTTTTATTTGATACACCCTGTATATTGAAATAATGACATGTAAATGTGTGAGTTGGCACTTGATCCACTTCCATACATAATGACAATTATTACTTGATATTTTTATTGTGAACAACCCCAAAATGATACTAGAAGATCAAGAGAAACACATAAGACATTTATTATGACAGAGATAATCAAAATTTTACATAACACTGCAGAAATTGTTAAAAATGTTGTCCATTTACGTTGTGTCTAAACACAAACCAACTTTTCTCCACAATCCATTAAAAACGGTATATGTAATATCATAGGCAATGAGTTGTCAATCTCTTCACACTTGTTATGCGCTGTGGTGCGCCCTGTCTGGTTGTAGGGAAGGGTGGAGCAAGATGGGGCCACAAGGCATGATGGGGGGACATCGTCTTATCTACAAAACGGCAGTAAGCATCTGTCAAATAATAGCAGTCCTAATACTGACAAGTGCTGCTTTATGTTTGTTGTAATGTAGGAAACTTTACTAGTGGTAATAACAAAGTTATTGCTGTTTGTGCGTGAACTTTGCAATTTCCAGAATTTCGTTATTATTTTGATGGTGAGTTCAACGGCTAGTAAATTATTTACAACTACACTTTTTTGTGCCTATTAAATTGACATGTATTGCATGTATTTTTTATAGTGTGTTATTCGTTTATTTCAAATATTTTATATGTTATTATAACATAACCAGAAAATGTCCCAAAGGGGCAAGATGAGGCTATTGGTATGGGGCAACATGGGGACATCCCGTCCGTTATGCCTGGATATGCCATTATGCTTTCTCGAAGACATAATGCCTATTTCTCATGTTAGGAATAAAGTACAGGTTCAGTCAGTCTTACAAGCACTACGTATAAAAATCTGCTACAAGAAAATAGGAGTCTGGAGAATCCCTAAGGCAACTAGAAGTGCTGAGGGAGAGTTAAAGAAAAAAAAAATGATAAAGAAGAAAACAGAAGAGATCAAGAAACCGAATTTTGTAAGGAAAGCAAAGAAATAGATTTTTAGAAAACGTCAAGGAAATAATCAAGTTCTTCTGTTGAGGAAGATGACGCTCAATGTTAGTATTGTAAGGGGAAGTATTGATACAATGCCATGGATGGCGAGGTTGGGTACATGGAGGCTGTGCGAACAACGTGGATGAGTTCATCTTCTATTGTCTCAATTGTGAAGATTAAGTTTAATATTCTTATCGTTATTGTATTTGTTTTATTTTAAGTAATTCCGCTCTAAAGACTTTAAGCTTTGTTCCTGCATGTTTTTAAGAATATTTTAAGAATCTATTTTTTTTTACCTATTACCAAGATTTATGGTACGACCCATTCTTAACTGGAACCCCATCTCTTCCGCCATGGTGGGGCAAGATGGTGTATTTACACATTTGTTTTCAAAGTTTTCTCACAACATCAAAAGTACCCATCGAAAAATTGTAAATTCATCCATCAGCAGATAAATGTTTAAAGATTACAGCAAGCGTACTTAGAACCTTGTATATCAATTTGCAATCCTGATGCAGTGTTCTAGCTTAATGTTCCCATCTTGCCCCACCTTCCCCTAAAGGGTTAGGGCTCGATTATATGAATCTGAAAAAGAATTATTTTTCCCTTCAGGACGACAAATCCTGAACAAGTTTCTCATAAAAACGGAATGAATATCTCTTCTATCATCGATCACAGCTTAAACGAGTTTCAAACAAAAATAAAAAAAGAACATAAAAAGAAGTCTCTTTCTGGTACCTATGCGTTTATACTTGACATAAAACCATTCCTCTATCCTTTATCGATCCACCTAGATTTCACATGGGGCCACATATTTCGATTGCTCTCATACTTTTGCCCTCAAAGGGAAAACGTTATCCCGCTCAGAGAAAATACATACAGAATCGCTTTCGAGGACTCTGTGCGCTGAGCTACAACAAAGGGAGGCTTTCTCTACATCAGATCTTAATTGTTCCTTTTGACAATTCCAAGCTGAATATAGGAATGGATGAAAAAGTAAATCTTTGATTGATGATTTCTGGTTGGTCGGCCCTCTGCCTTTGCAAATGTATAAATAGCAACAATAGGAGTGATGTATGTAGAAAATTCTGGAAAAGAGTTCAAATATAGCGATGAATAATAATCTTTCCATCAATTTTATTTTATTAGAATTCCTGAATTCCATTCGTATGTATGGTAGATTGAAGCAATGTATATGGAGAATTTTATTCCACAGCAAAACATTAACGCCAGTTTATTGGAAAAAGTCCATGTCGTGCGTTGTCTTTCTGAAAAGGAACGTATGGACGACCACCTAGATAAGGTATTAAAGTAGTTCGTAGGACATAATCGACATAAACATGCAGCTTCATACTGCCTCAAATAAAGATAAGTGCTGATCGGTACTATAGGCAATTGCCCCCCAAATCATTACTCCAACAGTCTTGTGTACAATTGCTTCAAAAAAATTATGATCCAGATTCTTAAAAGGAATTCAAACACGTAATTCTAACATATCTACTTTAAATGCAATGCCATCGTAATCCGCAACGAGGCGATTTACATTCCCATAATTAAACCCTTTGTAGTTTCGGCCAAAGGATTTCAAATAATAATTCGGGTTTTTAATTTCCTTGTTCACGTCGCAATTTTATGTCAATCAGCTGTTCCTATTTTTTTTTTTTCATTTTAGTTATCATCATTATAAATATTTTTGTAAACAATAATTTATTTTCGTAGGTAGTTTTAATTTAAATTGTTTTTATTTCAGTTAAAATAGGATGTATAGTATAACTTATCCTTACATTGATAAATAAATATCCACTTTATATATTTTGTTTTACCTTGAGAAAATTTTAAAATATTAATTGATGTTTTATGATTTTTCTCAAATAAAAAAAAAAAAAAAAATATGAATTACATTGTTATTTTGATGTTTCCAGACTTTTCGGACGCACTGTATGTATCCAAACGTCTATGTGCCTTTTCGAAGGTTCGTGTTTAATTACACATCTAATATATTTCGACATAGGTAATATTATTTTTTTAAATTTACTTTATGAATATGCATTCTGAACTAATTGAAGGTTTATGCGTAATTTTTTAACTTCTAGAGGTGATGTAACATTTTATTATAATATATAGTATGATAGAATACGGCGCTCACTAGCAATCTGCTGTTTATATTATATATTCCAACTTCTTGTTTTCTCTCTCTTTCTTTTTCTTTCATCTACCTCTTAATATGTCTCCCTTTTTCTTTAGAAACACAGAGAAAAATAGCGTCTTTCCATACACCAGGTCGACTTGAACGCTGTGGTTATTTAAATTTTAATGAGACGTTCTCTGCACTCCGGTGCAAATGGGACATTTGCTAAGACGAACTCCGCAAACGATCTTCTGAAGAAAGTGAATAGCATGCCTTTTGTCATTTATTTAAAGAGACAGAGAGCAAGGAAGCAATGATATTTCTCGTTCTTGGGAAAGCCAAGGGTTGTGATAGCGCTTCGTTTATTATTTTCGTTTCTTTCTATTGAATTTATGTCACATGACACCCTAGTTGGATATTTTCTGTTTTTATTTTATAGGTAATAATTATAATAGATTATGACAACTTGAGAGCTTGTGATAATTTGAAGTCAATGAGTTTTTACTTCTTGTTTCATAATCCCTTCACTGATATTTTTAGTTTGCGTGGACGAACTTTACACATGACAGACAATCTATAGAAATTTAAGGAAAATTTCAAATCTGAGTCAATAAAATTTATTGTTTGAAATAAATATTCCGTTTATAATAGATTTCTCGGCTGTTTTAAGAAAAAATAAATAAATAAATAAATAAATAAATTAAAAACTTTCTAATTAGATCTGCCTTTTCTTTACAAACACCTTCATCAATACCTATAATGATAACACAATTACAATCCCAATCCATAGATGGCTATAAATATAAATAAATGAGCTTTCATTCATAAAACAGTGTAATCATTAATAACATGTATAATTTATTAACAAGTTTATATCAGAAACATATAAAGAGTATGAGAACCCTTATCCAAGGTGAGTATACTTATTTGGAATGTTCAGAACAAATATTATCAATTATCCAGTATAATTTTAGATTTTTTAATTCGCAAAATAACTTTTAAATATCCTGATGCGCTATCATAAGAGAAAAGAAAACCACCAACCACGTCTACCAACTTATACAAATTAAAATTTCAATCTCAACTGTCATCTTACAAGAATTAATTCAAAATATTATAAAAGTTATACATTCATTTCATACAAAAAATTTAAACAATATTTGACCAGATACCCTCGTTTATCGGTTTGCACGACGCCAGAGTACTCAAAATGGAATTTCCTTGTAGTGACAATCCAATCAAACTTAGATGTTCGTATTAGTGAAAAGTTCAGAACGCGAAGACAACACATCGGGGTATCATAAAAACCCAGGAAAACAGACCTCTTTCGTAGCATTCAAGATGTATGATTACATTCGAAACAGCAGACATATGTATGATTCCATATAGAACATGTACCTAGGTATAGTAAACAGCAAATTTCTTATAATGTCGAATAATCTTGACGTTTCTTTTGAATATCTTTAGATCGAAGGTAATTACGTCAATTTATTCCCTTTCGATACCAGATATACCACAGCGATATGGTTTAATTCAGTACACTTGACACATGATACAGCACCCCAACTAACTGAGGATTTTCATTCATTTCCTTTCAACGAATTACATTGAGTCACTACCCCATTCAAGTAAAATGGAAACCTAGGATACCAGGCTATCGTACAGTTGTCAGACGATAAATTATATTCAATATCCATGACTACTAATGCGAATTAATCCAAATTATACTTGACTTACAAATAGGTGCGTACATAAAATAATAATTACATCTAATATGGTTGATAGCTTTCCTCTTATGAAACACCGCAATATACAAGGTGTATCAAATAAAAAAGTAAACTTTGCTTGGGTGTTAACTACACGACATATAAAGCAGAAACCCACCGAAACGGATTTCATCAATAAAGAATAAAAACAAGTAAAATTTAGAGCCAAAAATTCTTTTAGTCGGGTCTGGTGCAAAGAAACGTCATGTTAACACCGCTAAACGTGGTATTATGTATAAATACATTGCCTCATTTTAGTATTATCTTAATGGTATGCCGTAAGTTCATTTAACGTCATTCTGAATAAATAAAGGCCCTTGTAAAATAGCAAAATTGAGGCATTTAAATTTCTTCTTTTTATAAAATAAACATTCCTTTTTTGTTATAGTAAGAGCATTCTACGTAAGTCTACAAAGTATTATTTTTTATATCCTGATAAGACGTTCGAGTTTCACCAGATATGCGACTTCAGTAGTTACAAAAAACGTAAATATTTTTTCTTTTGCTTTGTCGAATCGAGAGTTAGTTGTTAATAAACGGTACCACATGAATTCGAGTTATTTCTTTTGGATTTATTTAATCAAATAACGCAAAATGAATTGAATCGAATTCACACAGAAATAAATGTAGATTACAGAAAATTTGCAAACACGCGCTTTTTTACTATGATATCGCGCAAAATGAATCTATACATTTCCGCGCTTTTGCCGACGCAAGCTTCGATTTTCTTTATATGAAATCATGATGGTCCTGAAAATGATCGTTTTTTCGAGACGGAAAGAATTTAATTAAAATCTTCAAAGTGGCTTGCATCCAAGCGGCGATCCACACAAAACTAACTAAGCGGTAATGGCTGAATGATAGTGGTATGTGGGGGTATACTCGGGACAAGCATTTAGGTTGGGCACAGGTGCGGCTCTAGCCCGGCATTTATAAAAATTTTTTTTCTCGTTAATGCTTACAGATAGACCCTCTGTGCATTAAGACTTTTTGATTGTATATGATTACAGCTGCTACATATTATTATATTTACCTCTATATCTGATACACCCTGTATTATTATTTCAATGAAATATAGTTATTTTAAGTATTACATATACATTTGACCCAATAAAACTTTTTATTTGAGCAAAATATTTTATTTGTTTAATTCTATTAAAGATATTGTTAAAACAAATAAAATTATTTGTTTACCCATATTTAAACAAAGATTTTAGTCAATACAACTAAAATTTGGTTGCGTCAACCAAAATGGGTTCTTCAATGTATGGTTTCCATAAAAAAAAATTAGACACTGCATTTTTTAACTTCAAACAACATTTTGACTCAAATCCGTATAATATAAACAATTTATAAAACAAGTTTGAATGGAAACAGGAAAATACTGTTTATAAATTTACAGTTGGAAACTAAAATTTCCTGCTACTAATTGGATAATACCCGTTTCCGTTAGGAATAACAGTTAAATAATTCTCTAACAATAAGAAAACGACCATGCTCTTATTTAACTTACTTACTTAAGTAATATTGGAATTTGCGTGCATGTTTACATATTTCGAAATAATCTTTACTGATTTTAAATTTAAATTACATGTCACTCGACTTCAAACAAATGGTTAGTGTTCGATTGATACCACGTTGTATACAGGAGAGCCAATGCAAAGTCTTTCTGTACGAAAGTTATGCATCACAACGTGACGGTAGAAAATAGCCTCTTAGTACTTGCAAACGACCTAATACAGTCTTTTATCGTGCGCGCAGATCCAATTTTCAGCCAGGCGTAAACGAATTTTCCTTCGAATACTGATAAGGGATCTTTAGGAGCGTGCATAGAGACAGGCGCGGAACTGAAATACATATTCGATATGAAAGCGGAACCAGTTTTCGCGCCGTTGCATAAATTAGCGTGTACAGAAAATGTAAAAATGCTAGCGGCTAAGCGGAAGAAGGGCTGAAGTTAAGATCAATGCATATGTATATTTTATACGGAAAAGAATGCCTTTTTTTTATTATTACACTGAGAAAAATGGGCTAAGTAAAGTGTTTACTTGATAAAAAATTATTTACAATAGATACAGTTTTACTTGGAACTATTCTCGTTAATTAATACCTGCAGCTAAACCCAGTTTCCTGAATGCAAGTTGTTACTGTAAATAGTGCTTTTATTAACGGCTATTACACAGCTTACCTGACAAATTTGTGGTAAGTAACGTATTACTTATGAGTACTGGTACTGTATCTAACTACAGCACATGGTTAGTAGAAGTAACAACAATGCTGATCGCTATTAAACTCATGTATTTTCTTAAATAGGTAACAACTTGCCACAACTATGATTATTTGAGTTTTGCTGCCACCCATGATTGTTTTACTATTCCTGATTGGCTAATGCGGCGGAGTAATGAAATAGTCCCGAGACGGCTACGCGCGCAGGCGCGGGCTAGTGTCAAGTAAGAGTTACGGACGTGGGAAAAGGTCGTCGAAAAAGGGTGGCCAAGGAGTACGGCCATTGTAGGCCAGTTGAAACGCTAATATATTAAGAATACCGGGTGGGTTAACTCAAGGGCCCATCCGTATAAAGAATCCCAGCGAAAGAAGAAGCACCGAGCCTATTATAAGCAATCGGGTGTTTCAATATCGCAGTTTTAAACCACGTGGTGAGATATTTGAATTCCCCATCATTGTGATGATATTTGCGCCCGCTGGTGAAGTTAAAGTGTGGATACCGTCGCTAGCTGAGTGACAGTCCAAGTGCCACCTGCAGTTAGGGATACCCCGACGAAGTAGCCGTTTTCGAGGCGATCACCGGACATAACCGCCACGTACGCCGACAGAGGATCAACTCGCCGAGACAACGCCCAGTGCAAAGAACCAACAGAAATCGCAAGTTTACAGCTTAGGTACATTATTTCTTTGTTTGTTATTAGTTGTAACTTCAAAGCCATATTTCTCTTTGTCTTTTGTTTAGATTTAAATAATTTCAATAACTAAATAACGTTTCAAGGGGGCCCCATTTACCCTATCTTTTATTATTGCTTTGTTCATTTTTCATTATTAAGGAATATACATATTTTATGAGTCATTACGTTGTAAATTGTTTAAAAAAAAAACTGTTGTTAAAGTGAAACCAATATCTTTCATTCATATCAGGTAATCAGTGTTTGTCCTATACAAAATAAAACTATTACTAATAATAGTGCTTTTTTTTCTTAAGTAATAAGTATTATGTACCATCTTTAGCAAATTAAATGCGAATTTAATCTTCGATTATTAATGCAATCGAAGCTACAGCACACTGAATAGTAATTAAAAATTATTATTGAATTAGGCATTGCTCGGGTACGCAGTACTTATAGTTGCGGTTGCATAAATAATCGAAGATTTGTGGAACTTTTTTTTTGTATTTTATCAGTTATTCACACAGAGTACACAGTAAGCTACTTAATAAATATTCACTAAACTTCCTCGTTTCCTACACTACCTATAGTTGAACAATAAATTTAAGGTAAGTATATTGTATATTTATAGCAAACCATTACCTTCTATATATCAGGTACCTATTTTTAGTGAACGTGCATGAATGATACTCTTTCCTTATCACAAGTAATCTAAATAGCTTGTATTAACTCGTCGTTAGTGTGGCAGAAGAAAAAATACGTAGTTAGTGTTCTGGGGTATGTCACAGCCCAAATCAAAATTCACTCAGAATGCAGAAAGTTTGTAATATCGAATGTTTCATTGGCAAAATATCATTCTCTTCTATCGGCTTCTAATTCTTTTTTTTTATTTTAAATAATAAATATTAATTCAAACCGAAATATTCTGGTCCCCAAAAAAATAGGGAAACATGCTGGGATATGACATACCCCACCCCACTAACGAAGGGTTAATTATGAAGGTGTGATAGCTGTTATAGAATAAATAGTTCACTCACAGCAATACACCTACTACTTGACACGGGCAAATCTTTGCTTACTGCAAGTGCATATATTCTTTGGCTTAACTACTTGCGTTTAATTATTATAAGAAACTTATGAAGTAAGTTACCGGTATGAAGCAGATCGTAAGGAACTTAGATTGCTTCTTGTTAGTATCAGTGTTTAGGATCTCTTTTTTACTAGTGCTAAGTAATCTGTGCTTTTGTCCCCTATCCAGCTGAACTTTTACTTACGATAATTGTATTTTTATTTATGATTATTAAATTTCTTTCTCAGTGTATAACCATTTTGTGTGAGGTGAAATTATATGAGAAACTGCATTCATTGATACTATTCTTAGACACACCCAATAATTTTTGGTAAACTTCGGTTGAAAAATACCGTTACTGTTCTCTCTGGCGAACATATGCGTGCCTGGAGCTAACAGCTTCCAATTTTGAAGTCTAGATCCTAGTATTACGGCTTGAGTTTTTGACAAATTCTGATCTCGAATAAGGTAATTTAATTATGACTGATTTACTGCGCGAGGTAATGGCATATTCTTCACTCGAACCACCTACATGTCTTGGTACTGGCAAGGCTTCTGACTGAGGTACCGGACGAGTAACAGAAGGCACACTAAAGTAACTAATCTTGTTCTTATTTTTGTTAGAGAACCCGAAAGTTTTCGTGCAACAAAAGTAGCGATCAGACAAATGATGATCCGTTTGTTCACGCCAAATTATAGGTCTTATAAATGGCATAGCGCTGTTCTTATCGTTTGACCAGCCCCTCAGAGTAACGGCACACCGTTTTTATTAAAGGCGTAATATTCCGTTTATTTCGTTGAGTAGTGCATTCTCCACATACATGGACATGCATTGTTTGCTATTATTGCTACAACTCTACTCTGATTGGAAGTAAACTCACTTTTCATTCAATCGTATCTTTAGCAGTTGTTCTATTGATGATAAAATAAATATATTTCGAAAGCTTTAGACTACAAAGAAACGGAGTTTTTTTTGATTCATTTTGGTATCAATCCCCAGAATACTTGACACTGTCCATCGCGTCCCAGATCTCCACATACATAACAGAAGCTGTTGGGATCATTTGTACACGCACGGGACATTATGAAATAAAAAGGCGTTCAGCTACCACAAACGGACTTAAATTGAATCTAACAAGCCGTGCATAGCTCCTTACACTGAGAAAAGAGATTGCATTAAATGAAAAGTTTTATAACTTTTGGTTTTTATCGTGTTAAACGAAAAGGATACCTTTTCGCAGAAAAATGTTAATTTTACATTGGCTTCAAAGCACAAATGGGGGTGGTTTGAATCCTGTGACTAGGAAACATGTAACGGCATGTTCAAACATGTCCACTCAATATAATATCTTTCTTATCTATATAAAAAGTCACTTTGAAATTCTGTAAAATTTAATGTACTTTTTGGAAAGGCTATTTAATAATAATAATGTGTTGAACAGCATTATCAAATTAACTCCCTCTTTTACAATGGACGTCAAAATGGTGAATAATAATAGACTAATATGTTCAATAGACTCTGATAGGATAGAATTCATGTGTTTTTTTTTATGATTTTCCGCTTGAATTGATTTGTTTAGAAGACCATTACGTTCATTGTTGAAAACCTTTTCTTTTTTCTCCGGATATATCCTAAATTATCAATTCTACCACTTATACAATGCCTACGATTGCAACATGTTTGCGCTTGATAGGGGTAATATACCCCTAACGTTCGCTATACGTGTTCGAGAACCGTCCACACACATTCTTCATTAACTGTACGACACTTCGCCCAGCGCGAGACATCCATGCACAGAAGAAACAAAACCTAAAAGTCTAGAAGTCGACACAAGAGCCGAGCAACAAGAGTCAATCACCCTGAAATGTCCGTCGTGCGCCAGAGATCGATCCTCGATGCTTCTCATCGCGAGTTTAAGCAGCAGTACGTACAGCGAGCGCTATCAAGCGCGCACGAGAGAACAATACGAAACTGGTTGAGTCGTCGTCGCTTAACGCGGCCGATCCGGTTGGCCTTGGCGGCTGCGGACCGGCTCATGACCACCTCCGACGGTAACTTGACCGTACCAAGTCGACTAGGCCAACGACTGCGATGCAGTTTCGCTCTGAAACTCGTCTGGGGGAATCGCGGTTTCGGCGTGGGCGACCGGCATTGCATTCTGAACGGTTAGGATGCGTTTACTATGAGATTCAAAATGATTGTCGTAAGAAAAAAACTGTTTTCCGGAAAAATTTATCTATACTTATTACCAATTTAATGAGCGAAATTAGCTACATACAAATTTCATACATTAAATGAATTTTCTTGACATTTAGCGACATTGGCGTGCGTGTTGTAGTATCTTTCGATTATTTACTTTATATTTTTTCAAATCGTTTATATTTACATCTAATATCACACAATAGTATTTCTGAATACTGTAAGAAAATAAGGGAATTTATCTGTGGTAATAGCTCAACAAACAGGTAAAAAATCAATATTAACATTAAGTGAAATAGTTTATTACATTTTATAATTTTATAGGCTTATCATACACTTCAGCGCAATGAGCTGTCAAAAGAAAATTACATTTTCATCCCTATAAAGTTTCTACGGTACAGAAATTATTAGAATAATTAGAGCACGATAGGCGATTGGAATATTGTCATTGGTTTAATAACAATTTAAGGGACGATGACTTGCTAAACAAATCATTTTTCTCGGATGAAGCCTGGTTTTATCTAACAGACTATATCAATTTACAAAACTATTGTATCTGGTTTGCAGAAAATCCACACGAATTTCGAGAAACGCAATTGCATCCCGTAAAAGTTGGAGTTTGGTTAGCTATGTCCAGGCAACGAATAATAGGGTCAATTTTCTTCGAGGAAACTGTAACAGCCCAACGTTACCAACAGATGTTGGAATTGTTTATTGCAGAGTTACAAGAAAATGAGCTTGAAGTAGGTTATTTTCAGCACGATAATGCTCCAGCACATACTGCTCGACAACCTGCCAATATCTTCAATAGTTTTTTTGCTGACAGGTTCGTTAGAGCACAAAGATGGCAACAAGATCGCCTGATCTAACCCCATTAGATTACTTCATGTTCGGCTATCTAAAAAAAATAGGATCTATAGAAACCGCATGCATACCATAGAAGAACTGAGAGATGCAGTTTTGTCACTTAATAATTATACTAATTGTATGTTATAATTTAAAGTAATAAATAAATTTAGTTAAACACCAGTTAGTACAGAATTGTAAAATCATAATTTAGTAAAGTTAAATTAATTACATTTCATTTTTACAAGCAGAAACACCAATCCATAGTCGTTTATATAATGCGAGTTCAAATATAGATTACGTTTTCCTTATTTATGACAGATCCGTTTACTTTCTTATGTTCCAACACTGACTTAGTTCAAACCTTCATTACAAACACGCGACATATACCTACACCCTGTTACTATCTATAGGAACGGAATTGACAATCATTTTGAATCTCTGTGTATAGTCTAAAACGTATGTTGTTTTATTAATAAGACTTTCTTTGAGAAATATACCTATTATTTAGATACCTCTCATAACTCAAAACAGCGTTTAAGAGAAGTGTATTATACGATGATATTTTGGAATTAATTCTCCGACTCTGACGTTGTTGGAAATCGCAGATGTTTACCTGCCTTTAATGTAAATCTAACGTCAGTATGAGATTATCCCGGCCGCTATAATATGCATGGGTTTACAGAAGGGCATTGATCTCTTAATGCATTAACTGGCTGACGCTTTCTTGATCTTTCTTGTGCACCTTATATAATGGTAATCGCATTATCTAAAGTAGTAACTTGCCTGGAATAACGTACTCGTGTCTGCATTATAAATTAATCGCGTCTTTTAACGGCATTTACTTATAACAAAAACAAATTAATGAAACAAATGGTTAACTAAAAGTTCAAGGGCAGTTTGAAAATATAAAAATAATACGGTTTATGTTGTTTTAATTAATTTTTTTTTTTATTTAAATTGCTCTTACTAAGATCATTCAAAGAGATTTTATTTTTTATTTACATGTTCTACCACACAAAAAAAACAAAAAATATATAATAAACCTAAATGTATGTATATATATAAAAAGAAGTGGTGTTACACTGCGACCTAAAAGATCTATTGTGTCCCCTATTCAAGCTGCTTTACAGCTGGCCTTCCAATCCTATTCCTTTTAGAAAGTGTAGGATGTCAGAGGGCCCCAGTCTAGGTAAGTCTACCTCTTCGATTTCACATGCTCCCAGGTGCAATGCCCTCGAGTTGCACAGTGCTACTCAGTTTGAGAGGAGGTGGATGGATGTTTCACCCTGTTCCCCACAAAATCTGCATTCAGGATCTTTTCCAATCCAAGCTTACTCAGGTGTCTTTCAGTCTACAAGGCCTGAAAGTATTCCTATTAATATGCGAACAATGTTCTTACTCAGGTTGATGCATTCTGTAAACCTCTTCTGGTTATAAGTTCCAGAAGAATTTTACTTTGCTCATTCCCTGGAGATTTTCCCAGTAACTGGATTTTCTCTGCTCCATTTCCATTTTTAGTTTCTTCAGTATTGTACTGCTACTTAACCCGCAAAAGGGTTCAGGCCCTACGAAAGACTTTCCAGCCCCTTTTTTTGCGAGATTATCCGTTATTTCGTTTCCTTCCACTCCTGTGTGACCCGGAACCCACAGGAGGGTTACTTCATTTCTTTTGCCTAGCTCATTTAGTTCCCTAGGCATTCCAGACCATCTTGGAGCTGATTTCATACGATTCAGCACCTTGATGGCTGCTTGACTATCAGACACGATGATAATCTCCTGCTTCCGATAGTTCCTATCCATAATGAACTGAACACATCTTCCAATAGCGTGTGTTTCTGTCTGAAATATACTTGGGTGTTTTCCCAAGCTTTCGAAATATGTGGTTCTAGGCTCATATATTCCTATTCCAGTTCCTTCTGCCGTTTTGGAGCCATCAGTATACCATTTGATGGCATTTCTATTCAAGTTCAAGATGGTGTTATGATCCCATTCGCTCCTGTACTTAGCTTTATAGTGAATTCTTCACAAAGCTATATTTTTTTTAACATATCATCCGGGGTATATCCCAGGTTTGATCACCGTCAGGAGATTGAGGCCTATGCCTAATCATTCCTTCCTTGACCATTCTTAGTGCGGTTCTTTTCGCTACACCCTCTACTACAATGTGGAGAGGGGCAAGATCCAATACTACTTCAATAGCTGCTGTTGGGCAGGTTCTCATAGCCCCCGTTATGCATACACATGCTAATCTTTGCACTTTCGAGAGGTTAATTCTCGCGGTGGCCAGATTAGTTCTTTTGCTCCATGCTACTGATGCATAGGTGATGATCGGCCTCACTATCGTTGTATACATCCAAAGCAGTACTTTTGGGTTGCATCCCCAATTTTTCCCTGCAAAGTTTCTGGACACCATCAGAGCTCTTTTGGCCTTGTTGGTTACTTCAAGTTCATGTTTGTTCCATAGAAGTTTATTGTCTAGAGTAAGGCCTAGATATTTAATTTCCGCTCTCCATTCTATATTTTGCCCATTCAGTTTTATGGTTCTAAGATTGGATTTTGTTTTTCTGGTAAATGCTACTAGGGTTGTCTTAGTGGGGTTGACATTGAGTCCCATCGATTGACACCATCTTCTCGTGAAGTTCAATCCTCTTTGAACTATGTCACAGACGGAAAAGTAAGTCATGTCCATTAATAACAAGTCTGTGTACAAAGGATATTTGGAGTTTTGGATAAAGCAATCGCTATTGCCAGTTTAGGCTTGGAGGATCTTAAAGAGGTGTTTGGAGGACTATATGATGCTAATGATAGGACACAAAAGAAGATTGGATTTTGGATTCACACTATTGGAATGATTTGGTAATAACGACTTACTTAATTCAAGAGGAACTTGTTCCATAGAAGTTTATTGTCTAGGATAAGGCCTAGATATTTAACTTCCGCTCTCCAGTCTATATTTTGCCTATCCAATTTTATGGTTCTAAGATTGGATTTTCTTTTCCTGGTAAAACCTCAATGTATACAGTCTAATATAACATAAAGCCAAGTTGGCACCTTGAACCAAACTCAAAAAAAAAGCACCCCTAAAAAGGGGAACATAGTAATAACTTTGAACTGAGCAGAGGGAATTAGTTCTCGATTTTGTATAGAATACCCATAATCAATGTTTATTTGAATTCCTGAATAAATTATCCATCGTAATAAAAGGAACGTGTATTAGGAAACGTTATTCGTATGAAGTACAACATTTACAGAATGCAATACGTCTTGAAATGTTCACAAAGTATTCTTCAGTAAGTAATTTTAATTAAAGACAAGCCTAAGAATGAAAAACACATTACGGCTGGCTCCAGGCCAAAAAACCTCCTTTTAATCTTACATCGCCTCAGAGGTTAGTCGCTTTAAACGTGAAAAATTGCTATTTTTATCTATACTAGTTTAATTTCGAATTCTCCACGATATACTTAATCTCAAGTATTACCGTGGATTTTCTATACATATGTTGAATAATTGAAATTTATAACTGAATATTTTTAATTAAATAATATATGTATGTGCCTGATAGATAAATAATATCATGATATACATTAGGTTCGACAGTTTTAGAGTCAGTCGATGTTATCTGTATGCGTATATGCAATACACTAGAGACGCGCTCAGTTCTGGAGCGAACAACACTTGTAATGATATGATGCAATGTATAATAATGAGCTGTCTGGCTGAAACCAAACATCGTGCATTAAGTACAGCGTTTTGAAGGTTTCTTATGTATGGTACCACAGTGTTTTGTGAAAGATGTAAATATCTTTCCGCATTTAATTTTCCTTCAATAAAAAAGTTTCTAAAAGACCTGCCTACACATTCACCTTTTGGGGATATTTAGTACGAACGTTGTAAGTCACATTTTGATTTTTTTTTAGACCAATAGCGTGTAACAGAGGGATTATGAGATCCATGCAACACAGAAGAGGACTCGTCAGTTGAATAAAATGTTTGTTCGTCAGTGATGAAACGTTCAATAATTGCTGCAAAAAAGTCGAATCTCTCATATTAATTGTAATTAGGAAAAAATCATTTGCTTTATTCAACTTATAGGATCGATATTTACTTTTCTTTAAAACTCTGCATGACCGTATTGTGTGAAACATTCAGGTGCTCTACAATTTTTTTTCCCTGCTAGATGTAAGCGACGTTTCTTATACTGCAATGCAAACTAAAATATCCCTTTAGTAATTTTGTGATATTAGAGTTTTTTTTATGACGATGTGGGTACAAATTTTTTTTTTAATTATGCGACGTACACTGTTGAAAATTTTAACACTTTTTTGACTAATTTAATAGTCAGCGAGAGGTCCACTCTTTTCGTGTTATTTTGTCGAGAACTATAGAAGTTTAAATTTGACGAGCAAAGATAGTCAAGTATTGTCTATTGCTAAGGGGTTATTTTGTCCAACTGACACGTGGAATTATAAAATACTTCTAGTCACATTTTATTTGATCTAGACTGGACAAATTTAGTAGCTGTTTAACTAAATGAATGCGATCTATTGGGTGTTTTAACACCATTTTCTAAACACAACGTCTTTTTAATATGCAACTCCTATTTCTTAGTGCTATAATATTCTTTCTTTAAGACGTTTCTCAATTATAAATATGCAAAACTACTCATTCACAAGTTTGGTTTCAACTAAACGTGCAATTTTTAAAATGATTTTTTGAGAACATTATAAAATAAAGTGAATGTTTATGCTATTTGATTCAAGTCTAAACTAATTCGTAATAGATTTTCCCAATACATCTTTAAGATGTTGAATTTTTTTATGCCCACTGGAATTAACGTTCAATAACACGAGGTTACACTTTGCAAGTCAGTCACATTGGTGGTTTGTTTGGATATGTTTAATACGGAGAATCAACACGAAAACAGATACACGTGCAATGCAGGTGGTGCGTATAATGCAATACTGTATTAGACTAGGTGGGGTTTCTATTTCTATCCGAGGGAAAATTCTGATTGGTTGATGCTTCTGAATGTCTAGAGAAAATAGTAAATCCTCATATCTGAACAAGAATTCACACAAATTCTAGTAATTTCTGTTCTACTAAACACATGTAGTCAATTCGTCTGCAAAGTTTGTAAAAATCAACACTAAAATATTGACTAGCGCAAAATTAACGCCAACACCGTAATATTTTCAACAGTGTACAGTTTTATAAGCAATAATTCTTTTTTTTTTTTAAAAATCTGCTTGGAAACATTCTATGAGGATTTAATACGAATCTCTTTCTTCAAGGGAATACATATCCATTATTAATAACAATCCCTGCAATTTTACTTTTTCTTCTTTATGTTCAGCTAGTTCATATTCCTTCTGAGCCAAACTAATTCGTAAATCTATAATCACATTCAACTCGGCATTAAGTGTGCTCTTGGAGTCGAATATCACAGTATTGTATATAGCTGTTATTTAGTGGCCATTTCTTTTCCTGGTAGTTGGGGGCATTTTGTAATACAAATTAAAATTTATCGTACAAGGAAAACAAGTAAACAAGCACATACAGCTTCACAGCACGTGATCTATCGTGTTGACTAACAGAGACACAAACGTATATAGAGGGCCATGGATTGGTAAATATGTATTAGGAAACAAAGGTGTAAGGATAAATCAAATAATTTTAAGATTGGTATGTATGTATGTATGTATGTAATAGAAGGGTGGTGTTACACTCGCGACCTAAAAGATTCTATTGTGTCCTATTCTTTGCTGCTTTAACAGTGGCCTTCCAATCCTATTCCTTTTAAAAGTGTAGGATGTCAGAGGGCCCAGTCTAGGTAAATCTCCTCTTCGATTTCACATGCACCAGGTACAATGCCTCGGGTGCACAGCTACGCAGTTTGAGAGGAGTGTGGATGATTTCATCCTTTCCCACAAAATCTGCATTCAGGATCTTTTTCCAATCCAAGCTTACTCAGGTGTCCTTCAGTCTACAAATGGCCTGAAAGTATTCCTGTTAATATGCGAACATTGTTCTTACTCAGTTGATGCATTCTGTAAACCCTCTTCTGGTTATAAGTTCCCAGAAGAATTTTACTTTGCCTCATTCCCTGGAGATTTCCCAGTAACTGGATTTTCTCTGCTCCATTTCCATTTTTAGTTTTTCAGTATTGTACTGCTACTTAACCCGCAAAGGGTTCCAGGCCCTAGAAAGGCATTCAGCCCTTTTTTTGCGAGGTTATCCGTTTTTCGTTTCCTCCACTCCTGTGTGACCCGAACCCACAGGAGGGTTACTTTATTCTTTTGCCTAGCTCATTAGGTTTCCTAGGCATTCCCAGACCATCTTGGAGCTGATTTCATATGAGTTCAGCGCCTTGAGAGCCTTAAGATTGGTAACAATGCTTTTAAGAATGGACAATTTCTTACGGAGTATAGTCTATAACTTACAATCGAAAAAAGAAGGTCCAAAGACAAAAGTCCGCATGGAATATGTCCAGCACTGCATTTAAAGAGAAATAATTATTTTTGGTTAATTCAAACTAGATGATGTAAAACATAAGAGCTTCAGAGGATATTTATTGGATACGATTCGCTTTATTCGCAAAAATTAATTCATCATTCAATCATTTGCTACACCACTATGCTCCTTGAACATCGTTCGTGCAATTAGTGGAATGAACTAATTGCCTCGTCTGAAATAGATAACTGAAGAAGTGATGATCCAATAGCGCTCTCCGACTATAGCCGAGCACTAACATCGATTGCAACAAACAATCTGTATATATATATTTGCTATGTTGCGACTTTCGTCTGTCATACCGGTATACATATACCTACGTTTCAATAGCTATTATTTGCAGGTATAAAATTCCTACATATATGTATGTAATGTACACATATTTACCAGGTCGCCTTGAAATCGTGAAAACCAGACATTTTGCCTCGGTTTTTTCGTTCGGCTAAGGTCTTGGCCTTAGCCGGCGTCCATGAAGAAAGTTATTCCCCATAAAAATACTCGCTCAGCAACGCACGGGTGTTGTCGTTGTATCAAGGTGCGGTGTACGTAACAACACCTTATTTACGGTTATACCAGAACGGACATAAAAATATTATTCCGTGGGCTAATGCGACTGCGGAAAATAATAATTTCTTACGGCCGTAGTGTAAGCTGTTAGGGACACTTTTATTAGCTGGGGATTGATTAATTTCTCTCGCTGCTCTTTCGGCAACTTCTTCCACAATAATGTTCTAATTAAACATCAGCGAAGGAGCGTTTGGATTCTAAATTATTTCAGAGAAAAATCTATATGAGTACAGGGTGAGTTTTTTATCTTGAGGCAATAGAATATCTCTAAAACACTGCATCAAACCAAAAAAAGATCTTAATAAGATTTGTTATAATGTAGGGGGCTCACTGAATGGTGCCGAACTCGATCCCCCACCTCACCCCCCAGAGTGGGAGGGGTGACAACTTTGAAATCTTAAATGGGAACCCCCATTTTGTATTGCAGATTCGGATTCTAAGCCATCAAGTATGTAATTTTTGTTTGAAACTTTTTTCGTTTCGTAACAGATTGCTCTGTAATCGCAAAAAAAAACATGATTGGGAACATCTAGAAAAAATAGACAGAAAAGAGAAGCAAGCAAACATGATTTTGTGTTTTTTTTTTTTTTTTATTTTAACATTAAACAATATTTCAAAAAGCCATTCAACAACCAAGAATTTTACTTTATCATACCCTCCATAGCGTCCATTACCGTTCAAATATTCAACACTAACCAATTTGTATTAGTTGATTAATAATTAATAATCTAAATGGGGATCGGACAATGTGTAAGTATTAACAGCTTGTCAAGTACTGAATAAAGTACGGTTTTATATCGTTGAATAGCATTACAATTGCGAATAAATAAATGTATCGAAGTGAAGGGGCACAGTTTAGAACACGTGGCTTTTTGGCAACATTCAGTGAGCTCCCTACATTATAACAAATCTTATTAAAATCTTTTTTGATTTGATGCAGTGTTTTAGAGATATTCCGTTGTCTCAAGATAAAAAAACTCACCCTGTATATAGATATTGGATAAGATTATAAGAAATAACGGCAAATAACAAAAAAAAAATCTGGGACATATTCTGCGGTTTCTCTTGTTTCTCTTTGGCTTATCGCGATTGAATCATTCATCGAAAAAGAGAACAATAGTGTTAGGAAAATTGTTAATAACAATTCGAAGAAAGCCATAACTAGCAAAAGTGTTGATTCGTATTCGTAATAGTGGAAAATGTATTAATCAGTGATGATAAAATTGAAATAAACTCTGCTATATAATGAGCGAATTTGACAATTCAAAATTCTGTCGACAAAACTAATTCGCTTAAGGTTATAAAAAAACCCTACACCGAGAGAAAAAAAGTGTTGTATTAACTAATAAAATGGTGTATTGAACACTTTTTTCTTTTTCAATATGAGCAATGATATTTTAGTGTTAATGCAATACGTAAAAAAATGTTAAATTGCGTTACTTAACTGAATAATAATAATGTTATAAGAACAGACTACGCGTGATTCTGTGAACATGTACTTAATTTTAACAATTTCTACCTGCTAATTGAATAATACAACAACATTATCCCAACACAGTTACTTGTTGTAGACAGACGAAGTAATTAATTGTCTCTATAATTTTATAATATTGGTTTAGCACTATAAATGTTGATTCAAACTTATATTGTTCATTTAACCTACCTGTAGTATTCATCGAATGACTATTTGCATGTAATTCAACACCTTTAGTGTTATACGAAAAAGATTTTCTTGTTAGTGAACCATTTTCGATTTGCTTAAAATCACGTTACTGATCGGGCGAGCTTTTAATTTCATCGATGGATCCATCGATTACTGTATCATTAATGTATTAAACAGTATATACTGTAATCGATGAAATTAAAAATCCGCCCGCACATTCAGCAATTAGTCCATTGATAGCAACGTATAGCTATATATTGCCTAATTAGGAAGACTATAGTAGGTAATAGAAGAAAAACATTTACGGCATTATATACCAAACTTATATTAGCTTAATAACATAACTAAAAAATTATAAAGGTTTTATTCATACATTGAAAGGAAAGTACAATTTAACGTTTCATAATAATCATTAATAAACACATTTAACCAAAATTCTTATCAGCATTTACGATTTCATAATACTACCCACCAAATAATCATTATTTTCAACGGAATTGGTTTTTATAATATTAATCGATTTATTTAAACAATTAGAGGCAAAATGATTTTTACGATTACAGTTATGACCTATTTTACCATAAGCTGGACAACTGTTTTGCGCATGCGTAAAATTACAACGTGTACACCGACCTGTTCTAGAATTTTCGAATCCGTTACAAACGATCTTATTTGAATTTGCCGGACACCTCTACCAATGATCTTCATCCTTGTGCGGCCCTTGGGTGAAATGTGTCTTCTGTCTTGCTCCTGCTCCGGCTGTCGATCGATGTGTTTTGCAGCGATTTCAATATTATTTAAAATTTCTCGAACATCCTTTCCTATACAGTGTAACAGCGTCGCTGCTTGTATTTCGCCTGTTTTCCACTGCAACCACTCGCGGTAGAATATAATTCCAATCTTCTTTGAATTGCCTCCAATTTTTGCTAGGTCGCCCTCCATTTTCATCTTCTCGGGTTGAGATATATCTCCATTTTTTGTTCCTTTCTGACACTTTTTTTAATAATTTGTTTGCACTTTTTCTTCTTTACTGATTTTTTTGTATTTTGTTTTTTTTTATTCTGACTGCGCCATGTTATATTACATACTGCGCGATGGTTTTGATTATCTTTATTATTCAATTTAATGTTACAGAAACTTACAAACATAGGTCTTATTACTACGGAGGTTGGATACTGACTGACTATACGCATGTGCGATCACCTATATGTAATAGTAGTATTAAATATTACATTCATTGAGTTAACACCGATAGTAAATATTAAAAACACCTTTTTCAAATGTCAAATCGACAATTTGTGGGATTAAACCAACAAGATAAAATATTGGTTACGCCTGAACACTATAATCTTGTTAAATTAACTCTAAAGTGTGCAACAATATTTACCACCAAAGGATACAGCAGTAAATCGAGCTAGTATTTCGAATGCGTAAAAACGACTGATACAATTAGAAAGAACCCCAATTCATTTTTTCCATTGTTAGTATTCAGTCATTGTGAAGGTAGTAGCTTTCATAACATCATATAATTAACTCACAACACATCATAAATACGAGGACCGATCTGGTTGGTATATGGGACATTGTTTACCGAATCGCGAAACTTTAATTTTCTTTGTTCGCCGGCGAATCAGCCTTCGTGGAAGAGCGCGACAGACCTCTCTGTTGTGTTGTTTTTACACGGTTCAAGGTTGACCAATCTGAACGTGTCGCTCCAGATGTTTTTTTCTTTTAATATGGTGCGTCTGCATCCATGTGTGTATTAATTGCGTACGATTAAATGTTGAATTGCGTATTCGATGCAGGTCTATTAATAGAATGATTGAAGTGCACTTGTTTTTTTTTTTCTTTGTAAAATTGGTGAGATGCTGCAAGGGAAAAAAATATTCACGGTATTTGCTAGTAGTAGTAAGAGAAAAGTGGTGTCTTGTAATTTTTGTAGGAGATATCAGTATAAATATATGGTCTATTGAATATAAGAAACGATAAGAATTTGTATCTTTATTGTATTCAACAGAATCAGGCTTTTACAATACAGTGATTAATTTTAAGATAAAATGGTTCTATTTGGTTTCCTAGAATTTCTAACAGTTCTTGAAATATCGTGGTTTGTAATTGGCAGATTTTATGGATAAATGCAAAAAATTATTATTTTATAATCATCTAAATCCTTTTCTGTGACGAAATTACATTTATAAGAGATGGAATCAATAATTTCCACACCGAGTATGTGTGAGCAATGGAAAATCCTCATGCTGTTCAAGAAACCCATTTTCAGAGAGAAGATTCTCCTTAAATGTTTGGGCTGAATTAATTAATGATGAAGTTATATCAAGTCCACCTTCAACGAAAATTTGAACAGCGAAATATACCGTGCTTTCCTGGCTAATTAAGTACATTCCCAGTCAAATCAAAAGGATGATGCTGTTTCTACATAATGGTGTTCTGGCCCATTATAGAAGTCACTAAAATAAAATCACTACGATAAATCGTAGTGATCCCATTGCTTGACCACCGCTATCTTCAGATCTGAATCCACTACATTTTTTTTTTTTCATGAGGGGACACATGAAAACACCCACCTATTCAATGGAAAAGCCTACTAGCCTACTGTAGCGTTCTGTGAGAGAGAAAAAACTATAGCTGGGAACAAGAATTCCGACGGAAGATTGAATTAAGCATTGCACAAGGCGATGGTCACACTGAGCAACTTCAATAATCCTTATGCTCTGGGAAAATCTCCAAGGAATGAGGCAAAGTAAAATTCTTCTGGGAACTTATAACCAGAAGAGGTTTACAGAATGCATCAACCTGAGTAAGAACAGTGTTCGCATATTAACAGGATAACTTTCAGGCCATTGTAGACTGAAAGAACGCCCGAGTAAGCTTGGATTGGAAAAAGATTCTGAATGTAGATTTTGTGGGGAACAGGGTGAAACACCCATCCACCTCTCAAACTGCATAGCACTGTGCAACTCGAGGGCATTGCACCTGGGAGCATGTGAAATCGAAGAGGGAGACTTACCTAGACTCGGACCCTCTGACATCCTACACTTTCTGAAAGGAATAGGATTGGAAGGCCAGCTGTAAAGCAGCAAGAATAGGGGACACAATAGATCTTTTAGGTCGCAGTGTAACATCACCCTTCTATTTACATACATACATACATACACTCCTTATGCTTTTATTAAAATAAACCACGTTTTTTTCCTAAGCCCTCTAGTAATTTACTTCTAGTATCTTATTCAGGGGAACTCTCGCCAATACATGTCAATGGCCTGAAGGCTGATCAGTGCTGTATTTCTTCCATAACCTAGCAAAACAGAACAGAATGGAGGAAAGTCTTTGAGTCTTTTATGCTAAAGACCATCGAAAAAAGTTGGACAGACACGTAGCGATATAATATTATCATACCAACCACTACATCAAGACCAATATGCGTATTAGGAAAATCTTCAGAGACGGCATTAAATCACCTCGTACAGAGGCATGCTCTGCAAATCAAGGAAGTGCTTTTGTGCATATTTCTCGGCGTAGAGGAATATTCGACAATACTTGCACAGCAACAAGCTCCAAAGCTTCGATGGATGCAGAGATCGATGAAACAAGCTCCAGGTAGATGGATTCCATGCTTAAAGGAATATCATGGGGTAGACCTGGTGACTCGGGTCAAAAGAGGATGTCCGCAGAGTGGATTTTTGTCTTCTCTGCTGTGGTCGATCTGGTAGTAGACGAAGTACAAATAAAGCTGGACGATAAAGGCATAAAACTTGAGAGTATGTAGATTATGTGAGTACTGCAATAGAATCTATCAGCAAAAGATTCCTAAACAACGTTGAATTATGCAAGGATTTGAGCGTTGTAGACCCAAATAATTTTGAAGCAATCTCCAAAGGTGAGCTATCAGGGAACTCTTCGAAAATACTATCAGAAAAAAGTTGATCAAAAAGAGTAAAATAGCATTCACTAGAAAGAGGAATTTGATGGTGTTGGATACCTAAAACTCCAGAATAAAGAAATAATGCTGGCAGAGCAAATGAAATTATCTTGGTATCCATTTAGGCTCGAAGCTTACTTGGAATTGGTAGCTTCAGAGGATTAAAATCAGGACAGACATAAACTCATTTTGGCTAGAAAAGATCATGGAAAAACATGAGGGTTAAGACCTAATATGAACCATTGAACATTCACCATTGAAATCAGATAGCATCTCTAGTATGGTAGAGAAATGTGCAGGAGCAGGCTTGTGTTATTAGGGATAACAGGAGCAATGAAGACCCATCAATTTTTTTTTCTTTCTTCTATTAGAAGACGTGCATTGCAAATTACTTCAATTAGAATAAATTACAATCAATTTTTATCTACTAGAAATATGAAAAGCTGTTCTATAGATCTTCCAAGTACAAAACACATGTTACTTACTTGCTAGCACATCAACACAGACCTGTATTCTTCAGTACCTATCCTTGATTTATCCGTCAATGCGTCAATACTATACACAATCGTCGAAATCTCTTCGCGGAATTTCCATTCAACCATGAGGAGGTGATAGACACTTACCCACACAATAAGTAATCCATTCCCTTCCCTGGGGAACTGCAAATTCGCCCTAATTCTATTCACCCGTGTATCGAACTTCTTCCCCCATCAACCACCTCGTTCGTTGAATGAGGAACCTCCTTAAAGCCTATACAACTTTGGAATTACTTCGGCCAGTTGGTGGGAAGTATATAAGACATGGTGCAGATTTGTAGAATAGCGTGTAGGTGCCTGTCTGCTAATTTATGTCGCGGGGGCGTACAGGGTCTTTGTATCGAATTAACTTGGCGGGTTTGGGGGTTGAAGATTCATCTCGCGCAGTGCCCAATTTGTAAGGGGAGATGTGCTGAGGTGGGACAACGTTAATAGCCGTTGATGAAATTGGCTGGGAATCTTAGGTCAGCGTGGGGTTTTGGACAAGGTATATAATAAAGGTGTGCGGTTTAAGCAATTTCAATTTAGGTTAGAGATATTTGGGATGTCGTGTGTAGGTACGATTATTTCGGGAGGAATATTGATTTTCATGATGGTCTTGATTTAATTTATAAGTTTTAAGCTAGAAGGTAGCAAAAATAGCCAAGTTGGATTACATCTGACTTTCGTTTACAATTTTTGATATTTTAATGAGTTTTGGAGATCAAAAAGTAAATATGTTTCTTAACAAAAAATTAGATAGAGTATCCAAGTCGAATTTTTAAAAAAAATTTTTTTTTTGTTATCTAAAAATTAATTTGTGAATAAATTATTTTGATCATCAATTTTTATAGTTTTTCTTTTTTTAACTTTCTCCCCTAGTGTTAAAACAAGAATTCTCTCTAATTAAAAACGGCTTTCTCTCCTTGCTTCCAGTGTTAAAAAATAAATAAAATAAAATAAAAATAATGATTGCTCATGTTGTAAAAAAAACAAAATTAATAGTTTAAATTTTTCTACTTCCTCATTCTCTTGTTGAAAAAAAAAATCGTTTAAAATTAATTTTTGGAAAAGTAATTCATCAGCTTAAAAAATAATTTTTTATTGTTGCCCCCAGCGTTGAAAAAAAATTTCTTGCCCTCGTGTTGTAAAAAAAAAATATTAGCCTGCTCCCAGTCTTTAGTATTGAAAAAAAAACATTTTAAAAAAGCTTAATATCTGTCTCACTTTTACGTGGTAAAAAGAAAAACATTTTAATAAAAAATATTAACCTGCCCTTGCTTTCCCGGTGTTGAAGGAAAAAATGGAAAATTATAAAAAATAATATTTTTCCCAAATGAATATGAAAAAAGATAAAAATATTACCAAAAATTATAATCCCTTCCGTTTCCGGCAATTTCGTCTTTCTCTTCCTCGTAAAAGAATAATTTTAATTTTAAAACGAAAATTAACCCTGGGGGTGGCGTTGAAAAAAAAAAAATTAATTATATAAAATTTTTATCATCTAGCCGCCCGCCTTCCTCGATTTAGAAAAAAATCTTGGTTTAATATAAAGCCCCCTCCCGTTCTAGTGTGTTAATAAAAATATTAAAGAAAAGACATCTTTTCCTGTTGTAAAAAAATCATTTTTATCGTTATATATATATATATATATATATAAAAAACAAATATATATATATAAATAAAAATGCCTCTTTATCTGCGTTTGTGCTGAAAAAAATGCGCTTTAAAAAAATTAATTAAAATTAAAAAACTAATTCCACTCCCTCTCTAGGTGTTGATAAAAATTCGTCGTTTACTTCTTTGTGAAAAAAAAATAATTTTAATCGTAAAATAATGATTAACCCCCCTCCCCTCCCCGTTGAGAAAAAAAGTCGTTTTCACTTTCTTCAATTTAAAAAAAAAAAAAATAGAAAAAACCCTTCATTTAATGTAAATATAAATCTTCAGAAACGTCCCCTACTGTCGAAAAAAATAATTAAAAAAATATTAGCCTGACCCCTATCGCTAAAATGATAAGAATTAAAAATAAAAACAAAAAAAAAATTTTAATCCTAAAATAAAATTAAACAAGGGGGGGTGTTGAGAAAAACTACCTTCTCCGATTTAGAAAAAAAAAATCCTTCATTTAATGTGAACGTAAATCCCTATAAACCCCTCTAATCCTTCGATGTTGAAAAAATTATTAAAAAAAGATCACCTATTTTTCCCTTTCGTATTGTAAAAGAAAAATCATTTTAATTATATAATTATTTTTTAATTTCCCCGCAATTTTCAGTGTTTAAAAATCATAAAAAAAATCCCTTATCCCTAGAATGATAAGAATTAAAAAATAAAAATAAAAATATTTTTTAAAATAAAGAGTATATCTGTCCCCCTTGTTGGGAAAAAGAATCGTTTCCACCTTCTCCGATTTAGAAAAAAATTAGAAAAAAATTCTTCATTTAAAATAAATATACATAATAAATATAAACACCCTATAACCCTACGATGTTGAAAAAAAATAATTTAAAACAAATCATCTGCTTCTCCCTTTCGTGTTATAAAAGAAAAAATATTTTAATTATATGAAAAAATATTTTTCGTTAATTTCTCCCCACTTTCCAGTGTTAAAAATTTTATAAAAAAAAAAATAATCTGATCCTCATACGCCGATGTTGAGAAAACCTGTCAATCATTACAAAATGATGAGAATTAAAAATAAAACCATAAAAAAAATAAATTCACTATATTGTTATAAATAGTTGAATTACAAATAAACAGTGGCTGTTATGGAATTTACACTTTTACGATTTTAAAATATCAAAATATTAGGGGCAATATGATATAAAACTGTATACTGTTATCTTCCTAATCTAATTATAATTAGTCCTAGATATAGGGCAATAATTTTTTACAATCGTTTGCCTCAAACAATAAAAGAATGTCCTTCTCTCTTCGAGATTTAAAGCGAATTGATGTCTATCTAAGAACTAATTTATTTTATTCCATCGGTGAGTACCAAATCCTAGTTACCTTATGTAGCCATCTTTTTAATTAATTAATTTCATATATCTTTTTATATTGTGACTTATTTATGTGATTTTATTTATACATGATGTTAGTATTTTATTTCTTTATATATATATTTTTTTGTTGTGAGTATTAATACACTCTTTTCTTTTTTATTTTTTGTGACACTGTCAATGTTCCCGCGGAATTCATGGCAATATATACAATTATATTATTATTATTATTATTATTAATATAATAATTTTCAACCTAATTTTAAATTGGCCAATAAATTGCGCAATAAATAGCTAGGTGTAAAACGGTCTTAAATCACTGATGTATTCACCCTATTGACAAAAAAAAAAGAAAATAGTAGGTATTTTTCTACAAACGCTAAATCTATTGCTCTCACTTTTGCAACCGCTTGCACTTTCACCCCTTTAAGCAATTTTGCCACCATCAATCGTGGGAAATATAGACTAGGGTCGGTTCTCTTGCGGTAGATATAAAAGTCTATAGTCCGCAGTGATTTGTTGCGAACAAATTGAAGGATTTAGTAAATTACTTATTCTTGTTAATCAGTCCTTAGCTAGAGGTGGTTGATTTGATTTATAGCAGGGGGTGGTTCCGATTTCTGGTAAATGAATTCGTAGCATATTCTTGGAGTGTTCTCCCTTTACCGGTGAATATTTCAATTCAGCTTTGAATCCTGAACGCTTTTTGTTCAGCGTGTATCTTTTCCTTTACCTTGCAAATAAAAAATTCATCTAAATACCCCTTTTTGCAATATTAAAAGCGATAAAACGAGACACCACCCCTACCGTCGTTTGTCCTTTGCTCCTAGCCAAATCGTCTTGAACTATTTACAAACCTTTTCACGTAAAAGAGAACTAAACTCTTCCCCAAAAAAATATATCCACGCTGAACTGAATCCCCTACAAATACACACCACAATAGCACCTAAAAAAAGCATCTGTAAACACACTACGTGCAGAGCCACGGTATCGGATATTTGTCCGTCCGTGTTATTGACGGGGGATTTTATGAAATACTTCCACGAGGCGCAAAACAGAAAACAATTTCGGCACATTTTACCCCTCCCCCCAAAAAAAAAAACACCGAACTTGCCAACAATTGCTGTGTGTTTCGGATATTTCGGGACCGAGCTGAATTAATCAAGGGATTACACACATAAATCTGTTCCTTTTGTATCAAAAGGATCGGAGTTTTGTTTATGAATTATCCCGGCAAATTAGATAAGGAAGATTAAGGGTATTGGGGAAATTTATTTATTGTTGTTCTGGGTAAAAAGGAAACAATTAGGTTGGAGACAGGGTTTTTAATTGAGGGGAAATGGAAATAATAAAAAAAAAAAAAAACAACGAAGACTAAATTAGAATTGAAAATAAAAGCAGTTTGTACAGTGAGGAACAGACAAAATTACCTTAGGGTACAGTATTGAACAGTCGTAATGTCTGACGAAGTCGTGTAGTTCAACTATCTAACTAACTAATACTTTTGTTTGTCGCATTTAGTATGAAGACACAATTATACGTATTGCTGTGTATTGACTGAATTAAAATCAACTTGCAAAATGAAATTAAATTAGCTAGTTCAACGGATAAAATCTTAAAGGGCGCAAAAGAACAATTAACCTCAGAGTTACATTTGCGAATTAAAACTTGAATCAAACCACGAAAAATAATTTGTGAGTGAAAGAAAGCTGACTTTCTTATTTACCCCAAAAATTGAAAAGGTGTAATTAAAAAATAAAAGAACAGAATTTTTAACCCAACGAAGATAATTAACAATCAAAATTTATTCAAAAAGGGTTAACTACAATTTGTGCAGAAAAAAAAAAAACTGACCTAAATTTAAAAACAGCACTTGATTCTAAATTACAATAGGACAATGCTATTTCCTAAACAAAGCAAAAGATTAGTTTGTTCAGAAGATAATCCTAATCTACCAATACAATCCACGTGGTTTCAACAAAATTAAAATAAATTCGTGGACAACCACCACGAAATTAATATAAAAATGAAACTAAATGCCAAGAAACAAAGCTTCTATTCACCCAACCGAGGTGATTGATAATTAAAAATGAATCAGCAAAATAGAAAAACAGAAAATTTAACTCTTTAAAGTTATAATGAGAAAATTACAACTGAAAATGTATCTTCCCGAACAAAAATAATAAATGATCTTATATCTATAATGTGCACATATCAATATAATAACAATTATTATAAAGCGAATTCCTTGATTGGCGAAATAAACGATATATAATTACGATATCAAAATGAAATACAAATTGGCATACAAAGATTTAAAAATACAAGTACTCACGTTAAAGTAAACCAAGGAACTGCCTGACAAAATTATACAGTCGTTTTCTAACAAAAACAACGCAGACGTACAACCGATACACCAACATTCAAAAGACAAATAATTGAATGGAATTAATTTAAAAACTGAACACAAAACTGCTACAAAATAGCAGTTTGCTTCGTAGCCCCCATCACTAAAATCAACTATAGTATCGATGTCACATATTTTAATCTTAAACTAACTAACCGTGAAAGGGTAGCATCTGGAATACCGCATGTTTCTCACCTAGGCCCATTACCATGTCCCGCATTCTTTAAAGTGTTAAAATATCTATTCCTTTGTATTAGCAGCTATTATATTTATTTAGAAGCATAGAACATAGATAAACAATCTTCAGTTTAATGTGATTTCACCTAAAACAATACGTAATAATTGAGCTTGCTTCACGCTAATGACTCTCTATTGGGATCTGATTAGACTGCATCTAAAGAATTTTCCATTTCTGTTGGTTCTATGCATCTCATTTCTAATTTAATTCCGAGGTCTTTTGTTATGCTCCCAAACGAGGGAAAAATTGTAGTGTAGATAAACTACTAAATGAGAATTTCGGCATGGTAACATGGCAACACTAACTAAGATTCACTTTACCCTAATTCAAATTTGATTACCGTTTAAGTGTTGCTAATAACATAGTGCATTGTGATCTCGTCCGAAACGTCAATTTTCTTTTAGTAGGTCAGACGATAGACACTTCGTGCGACCATCAAAACTAGGCGCGCTTGTTATCTGAATGTCGTAAATTGTGCGAGAGAATCCTGTTCTAGTATCCGTCAGCTATAGAGTCACCGACGAAATAGGCGGTGGACACATTGGTGGTTGGGAATCGATACTGAATGGAAAGCGGTGATAGTGGAGGGTGGAATATATTTGTTCTTATCACGGACATGAGATAGCTTGGAAAGGGAAAGCTATAGATGAATTCTTGAATGTTTGTGAACTATCAGAAATAAAGACAATATGTCAACTTTTGAGGTAAACAGGAAATTCTTCAATTATTTATTTTAAATAGAAAAAAAATTAATATAAATATTGTATAATTATACTACAATCGTTAATAACAAAAATATACTAAGTAACATAGAAAAAAGAACAGCCTGTAATAATTATTTTATTTGAACAATTTTTAGTTCACACGCATATTCGAGTTAGAAGCAAGTAAACATGATTTTGTGTTTTTTTATTTTAACATAAACTAACATTTCAAAAAGCCATGTGTTCGAAACTGTGCCCCTTCACTTCGATACATTTATTTATTCCCAATTGGAATGCTGTATTCAACGATACAAAACCGTACTTTATTCAGTACTTGACAAGCTGTGAATACTTACACATTGTCCGATCCCCATTTAGATTATTAATTATTAATCCAATACAAATTAGTTAGTGTTGAATATTTGAACAGTAATGGAGGCTATAACATTACAAGAGAGAATTGAAATGATTTACATCTATGGCTTTTTGAAATGTTATTTAATGTTAAAATAAAAAAAAAAAACACAAAATCATGTTTGCTTGCTTCTCTTTTTTGTGTATTTTTGCTAGACGTTCACAATCATGTTTTTTTTGCGATTGCAGCACAATCTGTTACGAATCGAAAAAAAAGTTTCAAACAAAAACTACATACTTGATGGCGTAAAATCCGAATTTGCAATACAAAATACGGGTTCCCATTTAGATTTAGGTTGAGGTGGGGGATCGAGTTCGGCAGCATTTAGTGAGCCCCCTACATTATAACAAATCTTATTAAGATCTTTTTTTGATTTGATGCAGTGTTTTAGAGATATTCCGTTGTCTCAAGATAAAAACTCACCCTGTATATGTTGGTATCGCTATTGTATTATTTACGATATCTTTCTATGACGAATAACCAACAAGTTAATGCTAACAACAAGACATATATCTACATTTTCGTGTCCCTGTCGTCTGTCAAGGCGTAATATATTTCTACATCCAAACGCGCATAGCTCGAAAACTATCACATATAGGCATTTGACGTATGGTCCAATTTTACACTGGCTTTTCAAGATAGAATGCAACCACATAACAATATACATGCTGTTCACAAAGTTATTGGTGCACTATTGCTAACTCTGTTAACATTACAGCTAATACGATGTTGGTTAAATTATCAAAGATAGTTTGTTACGCTGATTACAACCGTGTGATCAGGAAAAACAATGGAAAATCGCCTTTACAAGATATGATTCTTTTTGGCTTTTAAAACAAACATCTTAAGTTAGTAAACAACAAAAGTTTTGATTGTTATATCGAATCCATCATTATATGAGTCGTAACTCTTTTGTTTTTCATTTTAAGGTTATACTATTATAACAATATTGCATGCAGAAAGTGATTTTCTATCAATTGGTGACAAAATATACAGGGTGATCCATTCAAAAAAAAAAGTTATCTATTATACCGGGTGTGTCATTTATCTGGCATCGGTGGATAGTGCCTTACTCAATCACTTAATCGAAAAATGTTTCAAGTAAAAGTTACTCGAGGTGAAGTGCTCTATAGCTTAAAATTATTTTAACATATACAGGGTATTCGGTATTGTCGGTACGTTATGCAATTCCATTTTTTCAAATTGAACGTACTGTATATTATTGAATTTTTGAATTCCCCGACTCAAAAAAAGTCACAATTATCTAACATACTCTACGACAAAACTTAATACTTTTTGAGATATTCGCACTTTAAAAAAAAAAAAAAAAAATTCGCACGATGTTCTTAATAAATAAATAGCTCCCTTATTAACTGTTATTTTCTAATAATTTTTTGGCAGCAATCTAAGGCACCTTTAGATAATACAATAGATACAAAAGATTTCCATTATATTATACAGGGTGTTTTTAAAGTACATCTAAATTTCAAAAACTTTAAATGTACAAAATGCATTTTTTTCAAATGGAACACCCTGTATATTTTTATGTCGACGGATACAATTGCAAGGCATCTTTCGAATGTACATAGCACTGCCTAAACTTTGAACAGTATATACAGTATCTCATTCGAATAAAGAAATATGAGAAAAAAAAACATTAATTCTGTGAACACCCTGTATAATTATTTAAATTAGATTTAAATACAGCATTCGATCCCAAGTAGAATGATTATAACAGACTTCTAAAATTCGATCAAATAACCACAACGTATGTCGTTCCATGCTTATTGTAACACCCTGTATATAAATATCTATATCAACCGAAAGGGCTACATGAACGCTGCAAGTCTTCCGTTGAACATTTCTTTCCATCTCTCACCGTTTAAAAGATATTTTGGATAAACGAAATTTGGGACGGATTTCAAAGTCAAATTGGACCCCCTAAACTTAAAGTTTCGCAGCAACAGAAAATGCCCTTGAGTAACAGTCCATGGGGTCTACAAAACTGGCGAAGTTTCATTAGAATCTGCGATTTACAGTTCCCTTGTTTGTAAGTCGTTGTTCCCATACCACATCCAAGTTTTTTATTTAAACCTTTCAGATATACACTGTTGAAAATTTGAACACTTTTTTTACTAATTTAATAGTCAAGAGAGGTCCACACTCTTTTCGTGTTATTTTGTCGAGAACTATAGAAGTTTAAATTTGAACGAGCAAAGATAGTCAAGTATTGTCTATTGTTAAGGGGTTATTTTGTCCAACTGACACGTGAATTATAAAATAACTTCTAGTCACATTTTATTTGATCTAGACTAGACAAATTTACTAGCTGTTTAACTAAATGAATGCGATCTATTGGGTGTTTTAACACCATTTTCTAAACACAACGTCTTTTTAATATGCAACTCCTATTTCTTAGTGCTATAATATTCTCTCTTTAAGACGTTTTCTCAATTATAAATATGCAAAACCACTCATTCACAAGTTTTGGTTTCAACTAAACGTACCAATTTTAAAATGATTTTTTGAGAACCATTATAAATTAAGTGAATGTTTATGCTATTGATTTCAAGTCTAAACTAATTGCGTAAAATAGATGTTCCAATACATCTTTTAAGATGTTGAATTTTTTATGCCCACTGGAATTAACGTTTAATAACACGAGGTTACACTTTGCAAGTCAGTCACATTTGTGGTTTGTTGATATGTTAATACGGAGAATCAAACACGAACACAGATACCGTGCAATGCAGGTGGTGCGTATAATGGGCAATACTGTATTAGAATAGGTGGGGTTTCTATATTTCTATCCGAGTGAAAAATTCTGATGGTTGACGCTTCTAAATGTCTAGAAAATAGTCATCCTCATATCTGAACAAAGAATTCACACGGAAACTCTAGTAATTTCTGTTCTATTAAATACGCGTAGTCAACTCGTCTGGCAAAGTTTGGAAAAATCAACACTAAAATATTTGACTAGCGCAAAATTAACGCCAACACCGTAATATTTTCAACAGTGTACGCACTTGCTGTGTTCCCTTCTTCGAGTTCCAATCCTACTTCTGCCAGTAGTTAGTTAGTAACATATTAGAAACTTGTATTCTTTTCTAACTTTAAATTTGTATTGAATAATTCCGAAGCAAATACTTTCCACGCGCAAAAAATAACCTCGTAGCTTATTATTAATTTCCCATTACGACAAATCCCAAACGTTATAATTCATTCGCAACACAATTTGTCAAATAAACTATTAATTAGAATAAACTTACTAATTCCACTACAACCTTAACTCGCTTTTACCGTATTAGGGAATGTCACGAGCATTTATAAGTTCAATGTGGGCGCTTGCGTTAGACAATGCTGCTGTAATACCTTTTATCCATTACGAAAATCTTACATAATATTACGATGTATATAATTTCCTATGTAGACCGTAGTAGAAACAGAACATTGAATACGTGCATAAAGAGAACGCGCATGAGACATGAGTAGACAGCGAATAAAAACCCACAACAAATGTGAGAGGGTACAGACGCCAAGAAAACACATAAAGTCTGCTATAGTCTAAAAATAGGCCTATACATTCTCTCTATATATATAAATGAAATTCTATTTCTCTATTTTAATATATCGGAACCACTTAAGTTAGTAGCCAGCATAATGTAGGATAGATGTTTCGGCATTATATAATAGATGGGTATCGGAAAATATTGGCGAACGATCCGCCTTTGAAATTGAATTATTGAACGTCGGGATCAATTTATAGATTTTTGCGTATTTAGCGGCCGGCATATTTATATCGGATGTGCCAATGTGCGCGTGCTACGTTGTTTTAGGACGTGCCGAAACTGTGGAGATGTGATTCGGGTCGATTTTTCGTGATTTATTATGATTGAATAATTTAAATCTGCTCGGATTTGTTTAAAACGAAGAAATTGAAAATAATAAAGGTCCTAATCCACCACATTGAGGAACGATTTTTTTTTTTTATATTATATCTTTAATTTTATATTTATTTGTAAGGATCGGAAACCTCAGATGACAGAAATTTATTGAACTATACTTCAAAAAATATTTATGTATGTAACTGCGCCAGATTTCGTTTCTCTATTTCAAATACTTTATTCTCAATTTTCGACATATGCACCTTAAAACAAAATAAAATATATATAAAAAGTCATCGATACGGATGATGAAATGAAAATATTTCAATTTGTTGCATTTTGTAGTTGTAACTTGAGTGCTTATGTAATAAAAAAAAACATTATTTTCATGTGATTATTAAATTGAAGGATTTAGTAAGTTTTTGCTACAAACTTCTAGACCCCTCACCACAAACTGCACTAAACTGGACGTACTGCTGTGGACTGGCACCCCGTTTTTCGCAAATTCAGATGTTGTCATGTTTACTCCGTTCAGTCTTTGTCAATGTTTCGAGCAAAAATCAAATATCTTGAAAATCCTTTAAATAAAATATCAAGTGTGTTATATCATATTAAAGGCAATTTTATCTGCTTTTGAATAGTGTAAAAATATATAGGGTGTTCCACATAAAAAAAACACAAGTCTTGATAATATCTCAAAAAAAAAACGAATTAAAAAAAACAAATTAGAGCATTGAATTCTACATCAAAAAGTGCCCTAATAAAGTTCTTATATAAATCAAGCATTTTCACAAATTAAAAAGTTACAAGGGTTTTTAAAAATTGCATATTTTACGAAAACGCTCTGTATCTCTTATATTACGGAAGATATAAAAATTACGGACTTCACCATCGATTTCTTTTTAAAATCGAGCTCCAGAAGCATAGATCAGATTTTTTCTAATTCCTTTAGAAATATAAGTTTCCTATTAAAACTGTCGAATTTGGCCCACCCTGTACACAGCAGTACGTTTCAATAGCAAAGTTATCATCATTTGCTATAGTAAGAGTAAATGACGTTTAGTACATGTCACCTTAAATGACACAATCAACATTTGGATTAAAAAAAAGGTGTTTTTGTAAATATCCACAGATTAGCAAAAGTGTAGCAATTATGAATTTTGTTCCAAACTTTATCATCAAGCTGTATATAAAAATGTGTGTTAAAATCCAAGATTAAATTATATTTCAACAATCCGTAAAATCCACATTTTCCTGATGCCAATACGATTGACAGGTGGATTTCAATATTTGTGTGGAGATTTACAAAGCTAGCAAGTTCCAGTAGGTATTCAGGCACCATGTGTGCGTATTTCCATATTTGTAAAGAGATAATAATCAAAACGTATAGGTACAAATACAAACAAAACAGCTCGTTTTGTGCGTCAGATGTAACTTTTTTTTTTTTAAATACCTGCGCAATGTGCAAAAGAAATAATGAAAAACTATACACAGGCTCTTTTTATGTTTGTAAGTTCTTTTTATTCCTAAAAAAAAACAGTTCTTTTCATCATATGACGTATTGTAACTACATCTGGATATAATTATAATGAAAAGGTTCAGTTATTATCTCAATATAGATTTTTAGAATACATTTATTTACAAATATAACCTACTTAAGATCTTTGCAATTACATTTTGGAAAATAAATCTAGGAAATCTATAATAAAAATATATTTTAAATAAAAAAAAAATTTACAAAAACTTTTAATTCCTTTTCTACGATTTTCCGGGCAATTTGTTATATAGTAAAGGAAACAAACGCCTTTGTGTTTTCCTCATTAAGATATACATGCACTCAAAGATTCCGCTTTTGTGATATTGCAATATACAGGTATGAATAAAGACCTTTTTTCTTTCTAGTTATATAGGGAATATTTGTCTAGTTTTTGCAACAAAGGAATTGGAAAATACAAATGGAAGCTCTTGAATACACAGCTTTGCATTATTGATGCCTCAAGACAACTTTAGACGACATGCCTTATTATAATCATGCATTTGTTTTCATTCGTAATGTTTCTGCTAGATTATTTCGGAAGAATCCTTCGCTAAAAGAGTATCTTTTTTAAGATTTTACGCTATAATGATACAACAATGACTTGTTAAGATTTATAAAAAGGCCTTCTGCATTTTATCAACATATTTTCTCAGTTGTTGTCTTTCTGCAACATAGCGGAAAATAAAACTGCTGTTCTGAGAGTAGCAGCAATAATGATTATCATAAATATCTTTCGATTTTTCTTTTTTGTGAAAAGAAATAAATAAGTGGATGTACACTGTTAAAAATGCAAAACATATCGGGTGTCCTACTAAGGGTTGGTTTATCAATGTAAAGGCCGTTTTCCACCTAGCTATTTATTGCGCAATTTATTGGCCAATTTAAAATTTTACGTGTATAACACGGATTAAATACGTGTTAAAAATATAATGATAAACAGGTACAAAACTTTAAATATCAGTTTACGATATCTGTCAGTTACTTACCTTGCACTTTTATCCTTAAGGCCGTTTTACACCTAGCTATTTATTGCGCAATTTATTGGCCAATATTTGGCCTTAAAAATAAAAGTGCAAGGTAAATAACTGACAGATATCGTAAACTGACAAGTAAAGTTTCAATTATATGTACTGTTTATGAGATTATAAGTATATACTTACCGATTCTGTACAGAAACTATTAAATTATTTTTCTATAATCTGCCAGTATTCCTATTTAGCTCTCCAGGTTTTCCCCATCTGTTTATTTTTTTTAATAACGTGCTTAAGGGGAGGTTTACATGTATTTGACTGGAAAAATCGATTTTTGGTTTTTTGCATTTTTTGAAAGGTCCAAATATATAACATACATGGTTAAAGCGGTTTCGTAATATTCGCATTGTTTAAGCCGCTACGGCTTATTAAAAGAGCGGGTGTACCGAACACAAACGGAGCATATTAGATGTAATACTACATTCGACTCGGGGCTACTCGGGTCGAAATATCATACTTATTGTTTGTTAGTGTAGTTGTCTTTAATGATTAGAAATGCCACTGCAGTCGGGATCACAAATAAACGACAGAGTAGCTATTTATATTACAATAATATGAAGCAATTAGATCCGAAATAAAACGCACATTTGAAGAAACTGACCTAACAATATTTCTTTTACTTAAAACACACTTTCAAAATGTATCAATTTATTGCAGATGCACTTACTTACACTAAATTTCTTAGAAAAGCTGGCTAGAATATGATGGCAAAGGTAACCGCACTACGGATCATCAGAGTAGCACAGGAAAAATGGAAGTCGATGCGATGCGTTAAAAGAAATTTTGGCACAATTTCGGATAGGCGACTGAGACAAGAAAACTTTTTAAGCAATTTGTGATTTTTAGCCGTACGAAGATGTTACTGTTCAAGAAAAAAAGAGAATGCGTTGGAGATGTACAAAAAAGAATGAGTAGACTTTGAAGAAAGGGCGCTGGTAAACTGACTGACAAAGTTATTGATAATTTAACAATAGTGTACTATGGACTGGCAATTAGGCAACATCCAGATTCTGCATAAAATATGAAGGCAGCTATTTGGGCTACATTTCATTATAAATGTTCAACCGACGCAGATCCACGACACATTTATTGTCGAAAAGGTGTAGACAGCCTGTGTAAGTGGCGCGTTGCAGAAGCCAAGGTTGAGCTTGCTTCATTCATACATGACCCTCTCTTGCAAAGAAAAAAATCAAGATGCTATTAGGCCGATTTATGAAGTTTTTTCTAGAGTGATTTATTGCAAAGATGCTTTGGAAAAAATTGTCAAAACTGAAACGACTCGTTTAGTTCATGTGTGTAGAAACTAGCTCCAAAGATTTACCTTGCGACCCATAAACAATTCAACTTGCTACCTACATTGCCGCAAATTTATTCAATGAAGGTTACTTTTCTGTATTACAAATAATGAATGTGGTGGGAATTGCAGTAGGACTTGATGCCAAAAATTTCGTCATCAATTCTGATCGTCAGCGCATACAACGAACAGAGCAGAGTATGTCCAGCGCTGCAAAACTTGCTGTGCTGTCTAAAGGGAAGCAACAAATTTTGCAAATTCAGAAGTATGAAGAAGAAAAGAAGGATTAATGTATGGTGCTGGAATAGCTGACTAAGTGTATGTTGAACTATTTGTAAAAAAAATTGCTGAGAAACTTTGAACGCGCTTTTCTCGAAACATGATTTTTCAAATCTGCGTAAGTTCTAGTTCTTCAAGTGTTCAATATATCAACTTAATTCTTTTGTTTTCTTAATGTAAACAGTTTTTATTGGAGGTTATACCTATAATATACTAAAAATTGCAATATTCCACATTTCTATATCCACATACACACAAAAAAGAAATAGAAAATAATCAAATTAAAGTCCAGGTATCTGCCACATTGTTTGCTTTCGACTTATTTGGTTAAATTTAGGTATAACCTCCAACAAATTTAATATATTTCTAACTCTTCTTTTTATTTTCAATTTCAGACCACTTTTGCGTATGCTAGAGTTTACGCAGTCTGACCGTGTTTCTGTGCACATTGCTACACTAGATACAAATAGCGAACGTTATAGTGGTCTTGTCATTAAAGAAAATATATTTTTTTAATGTCCAAGTTTTCATATATTTATTAAGAAAAAGCCGTATTTCGTATATCTTTTTCTTTGTCTGAAGAAAAAAGCTCAAAGTTTTTGGACTTTTCCGATGTATATATGTAAACCTCCCCTTAATATGCTTATACTTATTAGCAATTTTTATTAAGATGTTTCTTTCATCGGGCGTGAAATTAAATCCTCTTTTTTTTAACTCCATTATTATTAACTATATGAATTTTGTGTAATATTTCCAAATATTTGTCTTTTTTAATTGCTTAACTGCTTACATATTTAGGTTATAATCACCGTTGATCATGTGATCATCAAGGCCATCTGATGGATATATCTATACATGACCTTTCAAATAATGTGCTGGACAAATTTATCTTCCATATAACCGTTATCTAACAGGTAATTGCACATGATAAACGGTTTAGATAATTTATCTTTCCGTTACTATTTTATCTGTAAGTTAATGTATTTATCCTTGCATTGATAAACCCACACTAATAAGTCTGTATCAGTGTTGGGAATCATTGAATAAGGTTTTTAATCAAATAATTGCTTGAATAAAATCTTCATCACCGATTTTAATAAAAATTATTTGAATAAAAAATAATTATTCCCATAGTACTTTAATTATTAAAAAGCAATTCTTTTAGAACATTTCAATAATTATCTAGAAGATATGCAAAGATTGCAAGCTTTTTACAGTGAGATATTAACAAATTAATGTATTTCTGCTATTAGCTGTAATAATTAGGAGGGTTTTTCCCTAGAAAAATGTCTTTTTTAGCTTAATTGGTAAAGCATTCGTCCGGTAAACGGGATGATGTAAGTTCGAATCCTGCGGGAGGAGAAAATTTTTCTTGGGAATAAAACATGACAACTACGGTAAAAATAAATTCTCATTTAAATAATTTCTAATTCGAATTATTATCCAGATGAATATTATTCGAATAATTTTTTTAGAGTTATGCCCGATTTAAATTAAAATTTAATCAAGATTATCTTCATCAACCAACACAACATCCTTTAGCTTATAAAGGACAAAAAAGGAAGAATACTTTACTGAAGCTCTTACCCCTCTAGAAATTACAATAATAAAAATTAAAAATGACAAACGGTGACTTTCCCGCTCAAGAGCAATTCATTCACAAAAGGTTGGACAACTTAATCGTGAAATGAGTGCCCAACTTTTTCATTCTAAATTATTTCTACTAAACTAGCCGGGGGGCATTTGTCATTAAATTACGAATGAACAGCGCGAGATAAAGGCGCTAGCTTTATGATTGTGTCGAGTTTCGAGAATTAAGTTTAACGGATACTTAATCTTAAGTACACTGCTTTGTCTTGGTGGTAATTCGTGAAAAGGTAATTCTCTGTTAAAAAAATACCTATTAGGAAAAGTAATTTAAAGAAAATTAAATTTACTGGCAGTATCCATTAGTTTTAACCTCTTCTACTCTATACAAAAAAACATTTTCACTCAAAATCGATTTGGAAAAACCTGAAGGAGAACACTTTATTCGGCCCCCACAACCATACCCAATTCGCATTAACTATGAATGCCCACCTCCGTAGAGCTTTTCCATTAGAGCCACACACATCGCGCACACATATAAAAAGAACTTCTCTCCATGCACAGAACGGAACCGTTTCTGTCCTAACCTATATTTCTGGCTTAATGGAACGGAGACCCCGGATTTTCCCGGGAAAAGCGATGTAGATTTTAAAAATTCACCAAGCGCCTAAGACACGTACTTCGCACATACGAACAACAACAAAATCGATACAATTTTAAGCGCGAAGTGCCGGTTTTACTTGGGCGAGAAAAGAATTACGTCTCAGAAAGCATTGTTGGGACTTGCAAGTCGGGTTGGATGCAAGGTTTCGGAAGCTATCCGGAATGCGGATAGGTGCGCTCGCTATGTGTCATTCTGATTGGGGACTCATCATTTAGTATATAGGTTAAGCTGCAGCCCTATTGCGTCAGTCGTTTTACGAATAGTTGCCTGCTAAACAAGTCAATCGGAGAAAAACTGAAACTATGGAGAAAATTGAACACCGTGCTGTAATAAAATTCCTTACCAAGCAAGGAAAAACGCTCAAACCATATTGAATGAAATGGAAACCGTTTATGGGGAATAGTGCCCTAGTAAATCAATGATTTATAAAGTGCATAGTCTTTTTAAACAGGCCGGGAGTCGTTGAAGACGACCCCGCTCAGGACGCCAGTTGAGGCCACCACATCAAACATCGTCGAAAAAGTGGAAGAACTTGTACTGGAAGATACCCGTTTGAAGAAAAACAATTCTGCATTAGTTGGAGTATCAGATACACATTTTGCGTATCCTACATGACACCTGGGTATGACAAAGTCAGTGCAAGATGGGGTACCGAGAATGCTCACGCCACTTCAGAAACAACAGCGCACCGATGCGTCTGAACAATTTTTGGAGCTGTGTGGAGACGAACTGCACACATTTTGGAGCGGATTGTTACCGGAGATGAAACATGGGTTCATCATTTGAGCCTGAGTCAAACAGGAGTCCATGCAATGGCATAAAAAGGGGACACCACGCCAAAGAAATTCAAAGTGTCAGAATCGGCTGGAAAATTGATGGCTACTGTTTTCGGGATTGTGAAGGGATATTATTGATTGATTACAAAGAAAAAGGAGGAACATAACGGAGAATATTACGCAGCGATATTAGGAAAATTAAAGGAGGCCATCAAGGAAAAACGTCGAGGAAAATTGACCAAGGGTGTGTTCCTCTTGCAAGACAATGCGCCGGTTCACAAGAGCAGAGTTGCAATGGCTGCTCTGCACAAGCATGGCTTTCAATCAATAGTCCATCCACCTACAGTCCAGACCTGGCCCTAGTGATTTTTATTTGTTCCCCAATTTAAAAAAAACTTACGGGAAGAAAATTTTCCGACGACAATGAGGTAAAGGAGGCAATTTTAAGCCCCATTTTGAGGCGAAAGATAAAAATATTTTTATGATGGTTTAGAAAAGTTAATTCATAATCTAATAAATGTAATTGTGCTTAAGGTGATAATATTGAAAAGGAAAAATATAATTTATTGTTTTATTTTATTTAAAACCCTTTCATTCCACGAACTTTTGGACCTCCCCTCGTAGTAGGCCTTGCGAATACAGTTATACGCTTTAATTCGAAATATTCTCAAAAACTATCCCAGATAACGTTCTATTTTTACTGGATTTTACTACAATTTTTTCCCTCAATTAATTTCCAAATAAATAATGTGAGAAAATACACCTATATTTCACTAATTTATTTATAATACATAATAAAATTGTAACAATATTCATAGAAAAGGAGTCTGTGGCAGTTACTTATATTCGCACCGTATTTCATAAATCATCGTCTGTGTTTGAATCGTATCACAAATCGGTGCCTCTGTTTGAATCGTATTGCAAATTTATAATTAAAAGTGCTATTATACCAGGTGTTCCAAAGTGGACGACCTACACTGTAAAAAATTACAGTAATTTTGCCATGGTAAATCAGGAATATTACATGTAATAACGTTGTGAATTTACCACAATAAATCATGTAAATTTTGTTTTACATGTTTTTTTTAGGATATTGTAACATGGAAAAGAAATTTCAGTAAAATTTATAGCTTTTCATGTAAGTTTAAGATGTAACAAAATTCAAAAGGAAAATACAGGAAAAAACATGTACAATTTTGTATTGCTATGCTTCAATTCATAAATTTACTATACAACTGTAACGAGCGCCAACTTTTCAACTGGCGGTTCCGATAGGCGTCCCTAGATGGCGCTGGCATAGCGGAAGAAGAACTACCTACGACGAATAACAGAGGGCAGCACCGGGTCGAAGATTCGAGAATATTCTCCAGAATCTTCGAGGACGTTCTAGAAGGCCTCGAACAATCTGGACGTCGCGCCAGCTATAAATACAGCGTCGGGTTTGGCCAGGAGGCAGTGAATCGATACGAGTTCGATAGGGCGGTCGCGTTTGAATTAGTACATGTAATATAAATATCGTTTACATAAATAAAGACATTAGTGTTAAGTGATATAGTTAAATAAGCATTTTTAATAGATTTTAATTACGTAATAGTGTTAATAGAATAAGTGAATTAAATATATCGCCTGTGTGTTTTCTAAAACCGCCGACAACGTTGTAAGAACCGAAAAACGTTACAACTGGTGTCAGGTGTGGGGTATTTGGCGATATATTAGTGGGACTAATAGTGTTTAATTAAGAAAACAATGGCGGCGAAATACTGTAAATTAGTGGACTTGAAAGTGGTAGATCTCAAACGGGAATTAGAAGAAAGGGATGAAGATACGAGTGGAAGGAGAGGCCGAGCTTCAGTCGAGATTAGAAGAGCAATAGAAAAGCAGCTGGTGAAGATCTGAGACATATTTGTTTGAAGTGTCTGGTGGTAATGGCGAACTTCTAAAAGAACTTAACGGAAAATTTCTCGCAATTTAGAGAGAAAAGTTCTGAAAAAATTGAAACTGGACGAGAAGAATATAGAAAATTCTAGAAAACTAGAAGAGTGCGTACCCACGGTACCGGAAGATGTGTGCGAGAGTCTCGCTGTGGAAAAATTCCTGGATGGCCTGCTCGATAAGGATACTCAACAGGCAGTAAAGCTCGCTCGGCCGCAAACGTTGAACCAGGCTTTAGCTCAAGCACTAGATTTTGAAGCCGTGAAGCAATCGGTCAAAGGACCTGCTCGCGTCCGTGTTCTAGGGAGTCACGAGGAAGAAGAGCCATTAGAAGGAATTATGACGAAATTAGATGAAATGATTACGAAAAAGGTGACGGAATTGATGACGAAAAGGGAATCCGTGCAAACTAGGCAACCAGGAAGACTATGCTGGAATTGTGGAAGGATGGGGCACGTACGTAGTCGGTGTCCCGATCCACGAAAACCAAAGCCGACGGAAAACTAAAATGGGCCGACGAGAACGGGCGATCGTCGACCTATGTAGCTGATGCCCCAGTAACACCAGTGATTGTTGCTTCAGTGGGATGTAGACCTAGCAGCCTCGTCGTGTATGGGCATGTAAATGGGAAACCGAGAGATTTACTGCTAGATACTGGTGCAACAATGACAATTCTTCGGCCGGAAGCAGTGGGAAAGAAGAACCGGATACATCCAACCAGATGGACGCTACGTACGGCAACTGGGCAATCAGTCAACGTGTTGGGGGAGACGATGGCCCACTTCCGTATTGGTGATACTGCATGCCAGTATCGTGTAGTAGTTGCAGATATAGAACAAGACGTAATCCTCGGAATGGACATAATGACAGAATTTGGGTTCAAACTGGACTTGCAAGCAGGAGTGTTGAAGGTTGGCAAAGAAGAAGTTATTCTCAACCATAGCAAGAATATGTCGGCCTGCGTAGTGTTGGCAGAAGAAGTAACTGTGGCGAGCCGCAGTGAAACCATTGTGGAAGCGAGCGTGAGTGGAGACATTCCCAAAGGGCAAGTTTTAATGCTGGAACCGGGAGCGATTAGCGTCAAGGTCGTGGAATACTGGTCGCTAAGGCAGTGATACAAGCTGGAGAAAAACTGCCCGTCCGACTGATGAACGTCAATAGTTATCCAGTAAAGCTGAAGAAGGGCGTACCTTTGGGAAGTTGTGCTAGTGTGTCGTCGATTGTCAACAAAGAGGATGGCGTAACAACAACTCCAGATCCGCTTCCTGGATGGTTGAATAACTTCATTGACTTGTCTTGCAAGGATTTGACAACACAACAACGCCATACCGTGAAACAGCTGCTTGGACGCTACCAAGATCTTTTCCAAGCAGAAGACCGGAACACGAGGGGCAGGACTAATGTTGTACGACATCGAATAGACACTGGAGATGCCCAGCCGATCCGCCAAGCCCCCAGAAGATTGCCATTGGCGAAACGAGCTGAAGCAGAACAAATTATACAGGATATGGAGCAGGATGGCGTAATTGAACCATCGAACAGTCATGGGCTTCTCCAGTGGTACTGGTGAAGAAGAAGGATGGTTCAACTAGTTTCTGCGTGGATTATCGACAACTAATAATGTAACCAAGAAGGACAGTTATCCTTTGCCAGAATCGATGACACTTTAGATACCCTAGGTGGGTGTAAGGTATTTTCGACCCTCGACCTGAAGAGTGGTTATTGGCAAGTCGAAGTAGAGGCAAAGGATAAGGAAAAGACGGCGTTTACGATCGGGACAGGATTGTGGCAATTTAACGTCATGCCATTTGGGTTATGTAATGCTCCCGCGACGTTTGAAAGATTGATGGACAACGTACTGAGAGGACTATCCTGGGAAACTTGCTTGGTATACCTCGACGATATAATTGTCTTAGGAAAATCTTTTGAGGACCATTTGAAGAACTTGGAGCAAGTATTTCAGCGATTGAAAGCAGCAAATTTGAAGCTTAACCCCACAAAAAGTGCAACCTGTTCCAGAAGCAAGTGCACTACCTCGGCCACGTAGTATCAGAGGATGGAGTGTCGGTTGACCCAGGGAAGATAGAAGCGGTCAAGTCTTGGCCGGTTCCGAAGGCAAGAATTCCCGAAGTTTTAAAACTTCTTCATGATGGAACATCGGGAGGGCATCTTGGAGTCCGGAAGACTATAGAGAAGGTCAGAGAGCGATTCTATTGGGTTAATTGCAAGAATGACGTGAAAGACTGGTGCCGGAGATGTACAACTTGCGCCGCTGCCAATGGACCTTCCCAAAAGGAAGAGGGCCCCTATGAGGCAATACAACGTTGGCAGTCCTTTTGAAAGGATTGCGATTGATATTGCCGGACCATTTCCCACGACGGAATTTGGAAATAAATACATCTTGGTTGCAGTAGACTACTTCAGCAAATGGGTGGAAGCTTACGCATTACCAAATCAGGAAGCTGTTACAGTGGCTGAGACTTTAGTTAAAAAACTTTCAGTCGGTTTGGTGTGCCGCTTGAACTTCACTCCGACAGGACGGAATTTGCGAATCAGCAGTGTTCAAGAGGTGTGCAAAATATTGGGTATTCGCAAGACCCGAACAACTGCCTTGCACCCGCAATCAGATGGCATGGTGGAGCGCATGAACAGGACAGTTATCAAGTATCTATCAAAAGTTGTCGCAGACACCAGCGAGATTGGGACCAGCAGCTACATCTATTCTTGCTGGCGTATAGAGCATCGGTCCACGAAACCACTGGCCAAAGCCCATCTAGTGTTCTTTTTTGGACGAGAACTGCGCTTACCATGCGAATCTTAAGTTCGGCTTTAAACCGAATGAAGAAGTAGTTGGAGATGACTATGTTTCGAACTTGCGGAGGCGAATGGATGATATTCACGATCGGGTGAGGGCGAATATCCATGAAGCAAGCGACCGCATGAAGGAACATACGACATCAGAGCAAATGAAGGCGGATATCAGTCTGGAGACCTGGTCTGGCTGTTCAATCCTCAGCGACGTCGAGGCTTCTCACTAAGCTGCAACGATCGTGGGACGGGCCTTACGAAGTGATAAAGCGAATTAATGACGTCATCTATCGCATCAGAAAGAAACCCAATGGTAAAGCAAGAGTGGTGCATTTTAATCGCCTAGCTCCTTATCTGGGGACAATCAAGAGGACGAGCAGATGGTCCGAGTTTGTAGACTCCCCGAAGAAGAACTCAGCTATGAGGAGTTTATGGACAAGTATGGGAATGGCCGCAAAGTGCGTCATGATGTAACAAACGGAGATTCAGGAGGATTTGTTTTTGCTCCTGAAGGGTGCGCGTTAGCACATTGCGTTGCCCAAGATTAAGAATGGGCAAGGGGATTAGCTACCGTATTCAAGAAGAAATTGGTGGTGTCCAAGATCTCCGAAGCCTGAACCCTGAGGTGGGCAAGGCTCTGCACTTGCCAGGAAAGAAACGGCCTTTATTCTACTTGGTGACCAAAGAAGCCTCAGTTGGCAAGCCAACCTACCGGACGATGTGGGACAGCCTGATAAGTTTAAGAGAGCAGCTGTTGGAGCTGGAGATCAATAAGATCAGGGTGCCAAAATAGGCTGTGGATTGGATGGCTTGGACTGGAGGGTCGTAAGAACATGCTCGAAGAAATTTTCCGATATACTGGAATAGAGTTCCTAGTATGCAGCTACAACCCGCGGTCAGCAGAAGGGAGGCGACGAACGGTAGCGTGCTATTTCTTCCGGACCTCGTCGTGTAAGAATGGAGAGAACTGTTCGTATCTTCATGGAGGTGATAGTTCCTGTTCCGGGACGGAACAGATCTAAGGAGGGAGCAGTGTAACGAGCGCCAACTTTTCAACTGGCGGTTCCGATAGGCGTCCCTAGATGGCGCTGGCATAGCGGAAGAAGAACTACCTACGACGAATAACAGAGGGCAGCACCGGGTCGAAGATTCGAGAATATTCTCCAGAATCTTCGAGGACGTTCTAGAAGCCCTCGAACAATCTGGACGTTCGCGCCAGCTATAAATAACGCGTCGGGTTGGCCAGGAGGCAGTGAATCGATACGAGTTCGATAGTGCGGTCGCGTTTGAATTAGTACATGTAATATAAATATCGTTTACATAAATAAAGACATTAGTGGTTAAGTGATATAGTTAATAAGCATTTTTAATAGATTTTAATTACCGTAATAGTGTTATAGAATAAGTGAATTTAAATATATCGCCTGTGTGTTTTTCTAAAACCCCGACAACGTTTTAAGAACCGAAAAACGTTACACAACGAAATTAACGAAGGTAAAAAATGCATTGGTGTGTTTATGGATTTAAGTAGAGCTTTTGACCTGGTTGACCATCATATATTACTTGAGAAACTTTATATCTACGGCGTTCGCGGGAAATTATTACAATGGTTTACTACCTAACCGACTGATAATAGGTCACAGGTTGTTGAAATTCGCGGATGTAGATCGAATGCTTGCATATTAAGAGAGGTGTCCCGCAAGGATCTCTTCTTGGGCCCTTGTTATTTGTTGTTTATGTGAACGATCTGCTAACTACAACTGCAAAAGGCAATACTGTGATGTATGCTGACGACACTACTTTCTTGGTGTCTGATTGTAACAAGAAGGATTTAATTATTGAGGCACAGGAACCTTGGACAATTTTGTTAAATGGTTTAAAGATAACAGGCTTCATGTCAACACTAAGAAAACCGTTTTTATACGTTTTAGTCCTGGCATAGATGAAATAACTGAGTGTGACTTAATTCGTATGAACTTTAAGAATATTGAGCAAATACGGAGTACGAGGTTCTTGGGTGTTGAAATTGATGCGGGTTTAAACTGGGAGGTACATGCTAGCGCCTTATGTAAGTCTCTATCATCGGTATGTTACGCCTTATACAGGTTGAGGAATATTACTTGCGTAGAGGTTGCCATTTCCTACTACTACGCCATGTTTCACTCCAGGCTACGGTATGCGATTCTTTGTTGGGGGGTTCTGCCCATTGTAAAAAAGTTTTTAGGTTACAAAAATTAGCTATCAGGAATATTGTGGGACTTTCAAGACGTACTTCCTGTCGTGCTTGCTTCAGTTCTTTGCGTATACTTACTCTTACAGCTGTATATATTCTTGAAATTGCGATGTATGTAAAGATTAACTTAGCTACTTTTGAAAAGAATAGTAATTTTCATTTATATGACACCAGAAATAAGGATGCGTTATGTTTTCCAGTACAACAATGTGATTTAACTACTTTTGAGAGATCACCTGTTTATATGGGTATTAAGATTTATAATAATTTACCTGCGTTTATTAGAGATATAAACAGTATTTCCGGATTTAAGAAACAACTTTTAGCTTTCCTTCAAAATAATGTCTTTTACAATTTAAATCAATTTTATGATTTTGTTTGTACTTAGCGTAATTAAAATTATAAATACGTAACTTTTGTAATTTTTGATTTATATTCTTGTTTTGTTTTTCTTTTTTTGGCACACACGGTATTGTATGTATTTTTCTTTTTTATGTTTATTGTTCTTACTAATGTCTGTTGACCTTATCTCATACCTGTATGGTCTACGAGATCAATAAACTATTATTATTATTATTATTATTTACTCTCAAAATTTACTTAAAAGTGTAAAATTGACATTTTTTTGGGGTATTTAGTGCACTTTACAAGTAATTTTACTAGTGAACTATTAATTTTGCTGTAAAAATATGAGGATCTTTTATATTATTTGTTTTTACTTGAATTTCGGGTAAAACTATAGATATCATGAAAATACGAAATTCATACGCCGTAATGTGATTGGTTATTGGATTATTTATCTGTGCGCGTAGGTAATTCTATTTGTTTGTCGAACTTATCGTAGGTTTCGCGTAAGCGTGTTCATTCTTGGTCCCTGGTTGAGCGATTCAGTATGACCTATTAGGTGCTATAAAAGAATTAGGTAAGTTACTTGCTCTCTTTATAAAAATACACATGAAAATTACTTCAGTGTTCGGTAAATATAGAGTTCATATAAATATTACATACGAATTTTACAGTAGAATCTTTGAAAAACACATCAGCATGTGAAATTTACTAGATGGTAGAAATTTAACCTTATGAAGCAAATTTACCTGTAAAATTGTAGGCAACTTTGTTACCAACGATTTTACATGTAATTTTACTGCAACTTTTTTTACAGTGCATTGGAACTGCTTTTTTTTTATCTCTCACCGTTTAAAAGTTATTTTGGATAAACGGAATTTGGAGCGGATTTCAAAGTCTAATTGCACCCCGTAAAGTTGAAGTTTTGCAGCAATAGAGAGTGTCCATGAGTAAGCGAAGTTTCATGGAATCCGCGATTTACAGCTTACGTGGTTCCCTTGTAAGAAAAATTATCTAAATTTCTATCTTCGTAGTCGCAGTTATTTTTTTTTTTTTACTTCCATCAGCACCGAAAATAATGCTTTCGAAATCGTTGAACTTTATCGAAACGTTATTAGGATTTCGTTATTATTACAACTAGACCGACGTTTCCGGTGTCTCATTATCACCCGTTAATTAAAAACGCTCATTATTTTGATCGGCGGTCGCATATTTCGTTCCGTATTTTCATTTCGCTCGCAACGTTTGACGTTTTGCGTATTGTCTGGTCTGGTCCGCTCAGGACGGTTAGCGGATGACTGTACATTTACGTTAAGCGTGCATCGGGAGTGTAGTATGTAGTGGTACACATCAGCACGCGACCGATGAATAATAAAAACGTCCAGTGTACGGTGATTTAGTGTATTAACGGATGAGCGTGGCTAGATTTTATATGCTAATAATGTTGGGATATATAATGGGAAACGATATTTCACTCGCACGTACAAAGCGTCTGTCATTCTATGCCAGTGGTTCTCAAACTTATTTAGACACTGTACCCCTTTTTACCCACAAAACATTTTAGGTACCCCTTCTCAGTTACCGGTACTAAGTAAACTATAATTAAAGTATTAAACAAATCTTAAAGCTCTATGTAGCATAGAAGTATAGTGTTAACCTTTGAAACTGAATTACGCATCATGTTTAAATAAAACAAAGAGATATTGTTTACAAACATTTTTATTACATTAAAAACAAACACACACCAAATTTAAAGAACAAAAAGCGCTTACTTTCAAAGAGATTAGTGAGAAGGGTGAGCTTGTTTCCCTTTGCACAGTTTATCAAAATTGCGTTTTAACTTGGTTAAATACAATCTTAAATCATCTTCAACATTTAATTTGTTTCTAGATTTATTTTTAAGATAGGTTAAACTTGAGAAACCCTTTTCACATAAATAAGTGGTGGAAAACCCAACAAGAAATTTAACAGCAGTGCTTGACAGTTCTTTGTATTCCTTCCCAATACCGATCCAGAAATCTAACAATGTAGTACAGCAGTCAAATATTTATTTTTCAACGTGGGATCACATGATACTTCAATGAGGTGTTCCTTTTGAAAGATAGTCAGGTTAGTGTCCATAGCATCAGCATTAAAGGGGTCACGTATCCAGTTATACTGTTTCTCCAAAGGTGGAAAGTACTCTCTTATGCGGATCTTCAATGCATTCAAATGCTGGCCCATTTGAGTCTTGAGTTCAGTGAAATCAGATATGTTTTTCTCATTATCTTGCAAAATGTAGTAATCTTTCAAACGGCTCGCAGTTGTTATTTTCTATTTGTTTTTTCCCAGAGAATGATTTTTTTACCATTGCATCAGTTTTCTTTTCTATATTAAAAATATCAGAAACACTGCCTTGCATGGATAAATTCCAGATGTTGAGTTTTCCAAAAATATCACTTAAATAAGCCAACTTCAAAAGCCAATCAAAATCAGTAAGTACAGAAGACAGATGGGATTTGTGTTCGGTAAAAAAATTATGTAATTCTTTGTGGAGTTCAAATACACGGGACAAAACATTTCCCCGACAAAGCCATCGTACCTCAGTATGTAGCAATAAGTTCTCATGGAGGCTCCCCATATCCTGGCATAGAATTTTAAAGTAACGAGATTTTAGGGGCCTAGTTTTTATGAAGTTCACAATTTTCACACTCTGATCAAGGACATCTTTAAGTTCATCAGGGAGGTGCTTAGCCACCAAAGCCGAGACTCACTTCACCGAGAGGTGAAGGACACAATGAGTGAACTTACATTCAGTTGAAACCGTTTTAATATGGCCTACCAGCCCTGTGATGTGACCGCTCATAGCCTTAGCACCATCCATACACACTGACACACAGTTTTTCCACTCGAGCTGGTTTTCGGAAAAAAAAAGAATCTAACAAATTGAAAATATCTTCACCTTTTGTCGATGTTTTAAGTGTCTTACAAAATAAAATATCTTCAAATATTTCATCTTGAAAAATGCCACGTACAAAAACGATCAATTGGGCTAGGCCAGCGACATCCGTGGTTTCATCGAGTTGTATACCAAAGCAAGGACTAGCTCGAATTGCTCCAACAAGTTGTTCTTTTGTGTCATACGCCATATCACTAATTCTCCTTGAAACTGTATCATTTGATAATGAAATTGCTGTAATTCTTTTTGCCTCGTTCTCTCCAAACATACAAGAAACAATTTCTGCTGCGGCAGGGAGGATTAGGTTTTCGTCAATAGTATGGTTTTTACCAAACTTCGCAATTAAATGACTAACTTTGTAAGAAGCTTTTAGAGCACTTTCATTTTGTTCTGCACCAGAAAAGCGTTTTATCGTGTTTTTCCTACTTTTCAAATCTTCCAAAAGACGTTCAAAGTACCGTAACTCCTTTTTTGACTAAGTCTCATGTTTGCTTTCAAAATAGCGTTTTAAAAGAGAAGGTTTCATAGAATTATTTGATAAAATTTTTGAACAAACAACGCATTGTGGATTAGGCTCGTCTGAGCTTCCAGTCCAAGTAAAACCTAATTTTAAGTACAACTCGTCATATTTTCTTTTTTACTTTTATATTCATTTGCCAGTTTTTCGGGTTTTTTTATTTTTCCTTGAGCTCATTAGTAACAAGACGTTCAGGTCTACTTTCATTTTGTGAAGTTGATGGCCCAGAATTTGATGCAGATCTTCATGAGGCCTTTCTTTTAGGAGCCATTTATCCATTGTTAATTTTTATTGTAAAATTCACTTACGTGGTACCTGACTCAGTTTTCAAACAGATGTCCGTAAACGTGTTTCAACAGGATTGAGTGTCCGCAGAATAACACAACACACCATAAAAATAAACAATACTGAGAGCGAGCTTGTAATAACAGGCAATGCTACTGCAGTGCAGTGACACGAGTGATTGGCCGGCCACACAGCCCCACTCTGATGACTAAGCCCTTAGTGGCGCCGCGCACGTCAACGTGTCCAACGTGTCCCGGTTGTTTTATTTTATTGTTGGCCGGCCGCGTACCCCATAAAATTTTCGTTACCACAGTTGAGAAACCACCTGTTCTATGCTATGCTGTTCGTACTGGGCCCATGTTTTATGTAATAACGCCTGATCGGCATCTTGTCGGAATGGTTTTTATATATATATACAGGGGTACAATAAAAAATAAATTTTCTTGAGGTTAACTAAACGACATATAAGCACAAACTAGGAAATGGGATTTCACATTAAAAGAAAAAAAAAGTAAATTGGTATTTAAATAATTAAGTCGATTAGGTAGATTTAGCGAGAAAGAAAAAGGTTATTTTTGAAATGTTAGATTAAGCGTTGTCCAGGCACCATAGAAAGTAGATTTAACTGGTACTGAAGCACTTCACAGTCATCGATGGCATAATTTTAGCAATAATTTAAGTCTCTGCAAACATAGTCTGTCACAGTCTAATGGGACAGGAGATCATTGAGAAAAATCAAGATAGCAAAGGGCCAAGTTGCTGCCTTGAGGAAACCAGAAATGGTGTAAAGTAATTGAAATATAATAATCCAAGTTCTCGATAAATGCCTTGTTTCTGATGGGTGGATTGTACATATTTCTAGTTATTTAAATAAGCAAAATATGAAATGTGATCAGCAGAAAATACTCACGAATCGTAAAACTCATTAGAACTCCGCAAAAATAGGTTTCGAGGAGACGAATTATTGGACCTAATATTTTTTTACCCAAACCAATAACTGCTGAAAGATCGCAAGGAATTATTACAATCGCTTATCAATGAAGTTCATGATAACGAACTTACAGAAGGATTATTTTCAGCAAGATAATGCATCGGCGCACAAATCTCGACAAACAATAGCTTTCTTGGAATAATTTTTCGATACGAGAATTATTAATTTTCCTGTAAGATCTCCGGAGTAGATATTATTCTATTTCCCCATATTTAAAGAATACCATTTTTAAGACCAGACGTCACAAGAAGAGTTTGTATACTATAGAAGATCTGTGACGACATAAGCTACACGGCTGATAGGTGTGAGGATATGAAACGAGTTTCGTGACACATTTTCAAGTCAAAGTGATTAATGCGTGCTCTGTGACTAACGATTAAAAGAAAGCATGATGCCCTACTCTACCAGGAAAGTATGTGGAAGCATCGTATTATCTAAAAATTGGAAAATTTAAACCATGAAGTGTTCACACTGATATGCCAAATTTGTATACGTCATTAGATATTCATACATGACCACCGATGCTTTTAAGCTTATCCAATTCTATCATAAATACATAATGTCCTAAACGTTATAGCAGCATTTAACGCATGTCGAATAAAGAACAAATACCGGTACACTTTAGACTCTAAACTCTACTAGACTATGCAGACGTAGTGCTTACCAGATCGCATTACACCACGGGTATAACTAACATATACAAACAACCGCCAATATAAGCTGTAGGTATTATCTTATCATCCATTATTATTGTGTTCCATAGCAACAGATGCGTCCATATCATACCTCCTGCATTTTGCTAATGCATATGCAAGTTTAGACTACTAAAGAGTAGTACTAGTATATCGCCCGTATGATATTACACGTTCGCAAACCTTATTGTATAGTTCATACATATATAGAGGATAGGATGGAAGATAAAACTTTGCGGTTGGTTATTTTTGTCCGCCATGTTTTATACAATGCACAGTTTGGAAACTAGACACCGCGCAAGCAGAGACCAAGAATATCGTATAATAGAACAAGATAGTCTGGTGACAAACAACTAGTGCTGGAGTTAAACGTGATAAGCTGTTTGATATTTGTATGCATTGTTCGAGGTGTCAAATTGCATTAGAATCTATCTAAAAAAAAAAATCATGTTTATTTCCTTTTAAAGCATATGTGGCCAACAAACGGCCCGCTGTAAGATTTAAAGAAAAATAATACACTACTTAACTCATACTCACTCCAAATGAGAAGATCGTGATAGGTGTTTGTCGTTGTATAATTGAAGTCAATGTTAAGCAAAAGGAAAAATGCTGAAACGGTTTTACGAGCTTAAAATGAGAAGCAGATTTTATGTAATAAAGATAAAACACTACTGAAATGAGTGACCCAAATGGATGTGACTTGCATTTCGTCGACCTACAACCCATTTGAATGATTTAAAATTGAAACTTCAAAAACAGGAACAGTTATAAATGATTTGTACAGGCCGTTTGAAGCGTTTCAAAAGAAAATCCGCTTGTGTGAAGCACAGTTGCTGTCTGGTAACAAAGTTACCATTCACACACCTCTCTGATGCGAATGAAAGTACTGCTTATGCTCAATATGCTGAGACTCAAGTTACTGTCGGAGCATTTTCGAACGGATTTACGATTTTAAAAAATGGAGACAGTTTCAATTATTAGCACTCCAACGAAAAGTAAGGTACAGATGCTCCAATACACTAGCAAATGGAGTTGATCGAGCTCAAGAAACTCACTCTAAAAGCTAAATTTAAAGAGTGAGTTTGGCCGAGTCCTAAAAAAAATACCGCGAGAAGACCATTTCCGGAGCTTAGAAAATTCGCAAGAAGATTGATTTGTGCTTATAAATGCGAACAGTTCTTTTCAGCCCAAACGATTTATTTATCTTGTTCGGTTTTACAAACACTATTAATTTTGCGTTAAAAAAATTACAATCTTATATTAGCAATAAAATCACTCTTTAAACTTTACAACACGTCGATCTGATTTAGATCGTATTATACGGTGATTGTAACCATATCACCTAATACGAACGAAGGTCAAACGCATGGCATGGCGGTAGTTGCAGGAACGACATTAAACAAAAAAAAACGTATCTACGTATTTATTATTACGCTTATAAATATGCTAAAATGGCAACCTTAAGCGCGTAGGTGGGTTTGGCATGAGTTAATTTCAAATTTCAATTTCCCAATTTCATTTTATCTCGATATAATATAAGTAATATCATATTTTATATTATATCCTTACACATATACCGTAGAAGCCAGTTTAACTACACACAAAATTACGTTTAACGATGCCTATAACAGTTTGTAGTTGAGATGGCTCGTGCGGTATGTATACAGGGTGTATCAGATATAGAGGTAAATATAATAATATGTAGCACTGTAATCATATACGATAAAAAGTCTTAAGGCACAGGGGGTCCATCTGTAAGCTTTAACGAGAAAAAAATATTATTATAAATGCCGTGGGCTAGAGCCGCACCTGTGCCCAACCTAAATGCTGTCCCGAGTATACCCCCCATACCACTATCATTCAGCCATACCGCTGTTAGTTTTGTGTGGATCGCCCGCTAGGAGTGCAAGCCACTTCGAACATTTTATTTAAAATTCTTCCTGTCTCGAAAAAAACGAATCCTTTTCAGGATAATCATGATTTCATAATAAAGAAATTCGAAGCTTGAATGCATCGGCAAAAGCGCGGGAATGTATAGATCTATTTTTCGCGCGACAATCATAGTAAAAAAGGCATGTTTGCAAAATTTCTGTATCTACATTTATTATCTGTGTAATTCATTCAATTCATATTGCGTTATATGATTAAATAATATCCAAAATAAATAACTCAATTCATGGAGACCGTTTATTAACAACTAACCCCCGATTCGACAAAGCAAAAAAAAATATTTACGTTTTTTGTAACTACTGAAGTCGCATATCTGGTGAAACTCGAACGTCTTATCAGGATATTAAACATAATACATTGTAGACTTACGTAGAACGCTCTTAACAAAAAAAGGAATAGTTATTTTATAAAAACAGAAGAAATTTAAAATGCCTCAGTTTTGCTATCTTATACAAGCCCTTTATTATTCAGAAATGACGTTAAATGAACTTACGGCATACCATTAAGAATAAACTAAAGAGTGCAATGATTTATACATAATGCCACGTTTAGCGGGGGCTTAACATGACGCTCTCTTGCATCAGGCCCGGAACTAAAGGAATTTTTGGCTCTAAATTTTACTTTTTTTTATTCCTTAATGATGAAATCCGGTTTCGGTGGGTTTGTGCTTTGTACGTCGTGTAGTTAACACCCAAGCAAAATTTACTTTTTTATTTGATACACCCTGTATAGATGTTTAATTATAAGTTAATCCTAAAACCGCTTTTAATTTTCTCTCTAATGTTATTAATGGTTGTATTTGTTTTGTCCTTCAATCCAATGTCCTTCTTTTCCTATACACATTAAGTAAAACAAAATTTTGAAAGTTGATAACGTGTACATAGAGAAAGCACATCTGTGTTTAAATGCATAAGCCGTCTACTATAATCCATGCTACACATATAGGCTCTATTTTATGGTGGCTGTAGATCGTACAATTAGAATGTGCCACTGGTGTACATACATGTTACATTTTTAACGTATCAAATTTAAATAATAATAAATATCCCAATAAGAATTCTTACTACGACTACAGAATCTCTCGTTTGCGATCTGAACCTTATCCATCATTCATTCAAATATACTGAACTCATCACCGATAAACTCGATTTACATAATCTGAAACGCAGAAATATCCACCGTCTGGTTCTCCTACAATTCTTTCTATCAGAAAAAAAAAGTCTTTCGGCCCTAACCGAACAGCATGTTTCCTCACGATACAGCAGTAGTATGGGACACTCTCAATCACAGAAGACTTGAATTATATATGTGTATATTGACGTTTGCAGGCAGAGTCGAATAACCATGTTAAATAACTGATGTTTGTCGATATACAGGGCACTGTTTATCTGCTGTGATTTATATAAAATTCCGATATCAAGAGGGACAAATTTTAATGACAGACTTGACGATTTAAAAATATTCTTGGGAGCGCGGCAGATCCCAGCTTTAAAATTTGAATAGGGAAGATCGTTTAATTTTCTTTAAAAAGTCATTTCTTTTTAAACAGTAAACAAAAAGGTTTATAATAATAAAACACCATTAGAATGAACTGGTTTGAATTTTACTTTTATTAAATGTCAAAAATAATGACCATTAACCTCCGTACAATAGTACAACAATCTCGCTTCAAATGCTCTCCTGATATTCTGCAACATTTCTGGAGTTAATCGTTGGCATTCTTCACAATCCAAAAAAGAAATGTTTATTTTTAATTATTTCGGACGACCATAATTAATTAATGTGAGACACTATAAATATATATGTTTGTTTTGAACAGAACTGTGGGTGTGTCACATAGATAGGCAACCGTTTCTGTATGCATAGGCATGTATGCGTGAAATATATGCATATTTACAGCGTGCATTCGCTAGTTTGCGGTTGAGAGGCAATCGTAAAACGGAAGTGCAGAAATTTCGTAATATTCGGATGCTGGTGTGCAGAAAATATATGCTGATGATGGTGAACCGGCATTTGTGATGTTTGCGTGGTATAATTTCGATGTAAATATTGTGTAATACGAAGTGAATAGTAAATACTAACGCTAGCAAATTATCAGGTATACGGGGTGATACAAATCTGAAAATAGCTTCAGATAGAAACTATAATTATTACATGATCTAAGTATACACATACTTTTTTTATCTTTATATATTGGAAATTGTAATTTATATAAAATAAAAAGCAGGCAATTTAAAGAACAGAAGAAAAGGCCAGACACAGTTGCTTAAATATTCAGACGTTCAATTACGACAAGTTGTAGAAGAAATAAAAACATGAGGAGGGGGATTGGTGTTATTCAAAAACAATCTTACAGCACTACATTACTAGAAGCAGAATAGAATTCCTGAAAAGTTTGTTGTATTAAGTGATTAAATAAAACAATCTTTTTGTTTGGTATCGATTGGTTGAAGAAGATGTAGCCAATGATATTTTACAACGATATTTTTTTCTCAATCGGTCGAAGTAGGGTCGTTAATTCGCCTGAAGATTGTCAACTTTTCCACCTCGTCGTCTTTCTCTACTTAAGACTTTCTCTCCGGAACTTTATTGAGGGTACAAAATGAACTTAAAATTTACTGAAATAATAGAGTTGGTAATTTTAACAAATATATATATTGAATAAAAGAAACGAATAGTAACAAAATAACAGGATATCAAATTAGATAGTATTAATAAATTTTGTTTTCTTGGCTAAACTAGGATTATAAATTTAATAATGAAACTCATGAGATTACTATATGACATACGAAATAGAATTGCAGTGGAGAAATAATACCTTTGAAAAAGATGGAATTGCGTCGAAACGTAAGGAAAATGAATAAAGGAAATTAAAGAGATTTTTAGGCCACTAATCTCATGAGTTTCATTATTAAATTAAATGTTAAAATATCAAATTAGATGAAATATCAAGTAAAAACTTTATTAAAACAATATTTTAAAATTTTATAATGACGTTGAACATAAACAAGGTGTAATTTTTACTATACAAAATTATTTAATAAAGGAGAGAGAGAATAAGTTACTGTTTCTAGGTGTTTGCAATGGTTAGTTTTTAAGCAAACCTTTAGAATATCTTACCAGCCGAAGTGGGTAATTTAATCTTCCCGTAATCTAAGATATTAAAGGCACAATAGTTTTATATAAGAGCCGTTTTACACGTACGAGAATTTTTACTTAAATCATACCAAACATTACCTCGAAAATTTTGGTGAGAATTTTTCTAAGAAATTTTGTCGCGATACTTCAAGTCATTTTACACAGAAATAAATTTTAACCGGAATTTTCACGATATTTGTTGTAAGCATAGAAATCCTAAACAAATAGCAGTTAACCGTTAAACCAGCAAAATATGGATCATAATTGTTTAGATTTAGGTTACAACTTCGAAGTGCAAATGGAACTAACCTTATTCCTGTGTAAAACGACTTGAAAGTGTCGCGACAAAATTCTTAGGAAAATTCTCACCAAAATTTTCGAGATAATTTTTGATATGATTTATGTAAAAATTCTCGTACGTGTGAAATGGCTCTAACACACAAAAAAAACAAAAAAGGAAAATGGGTTTGTTCGAACGGTTTTAACACATATTCAGAAACACTTCCCGTTCATGAATTTACGAACTTGGGAAAATTTTAGAACTCTATTTAGAAGAAAAAGAAGATTGAGTTTCACTTTCAATAATTAGGTGCGCTAGCGGTAAGAGAAAAAAGGGTGTTGCAAGCTTAGTTTTCTCAAGCTGATTAAACTAATTAATTTTAAACAGCAATGTAAAGAATTTTTATAAACAAACTTGTGACGTCATTCCGCGGGGTCGCTACTCCTTCCACTTCTCTCTACAGGAGGGCGCAAGAATGGCGATTGGCATTGTTTTTTTTTTTTGAACTTCAAACGCCCTTTTAGAAAGTAATGTGGGATTCGCTGATCAGCAGTTATATTATATAATAGACAGAGTAACAGATAACGTTAAAATAAATACCGTAAACAAAATAGACTGTCATTTCCTGTGGGGAAGACGAGGTTACAGCAGGTGCCACATTACTTATCAACAGCTTAATAATAAAATAAATTTAATACTTTACATTACATCAAATGGAATTACGAATTCTTACAATGTATATGGAACTTAGTACTGACCTGGCGCGCAGACGAAAGTTGACCACTCTAGTCATGAGTGCTACAGTTGTGAGTAGTAGTATCATACGTTTAAAATATACAGGATGTTCGTTTAAAATGTTAAATTTACTCTTGTTTCCGAGTGTTAAAGAACTGCAAACTTTTCAGTGGATACTACATTAACGTTCTTTTTTTAGGGGGTTGTATTGCCTAAGCTTTCGCTTGTCAGGCCTCCGCAAAGCCAAATCTCCCTCCTAATCAACATTACGACCCGGGAAAACCAATTATCGTAACTGACCAGAGTGAGATTTGAACTCCGGACTCCGCACTGATAGCCGAGCGTGCAAGCCACTCGACTATCAGCCAGGTTAAACAAAACAAAAATATAAATAAAGAACTCACTCGGGGCATAGGCAGGATTAACTATTTTCAGGCATTAAGGATTATCTTTAACAATTTCTTCTAATCCTGTCGACAACAAACAATTAATAATATATATTTTTTCTGTTTAAATTTATTCCGCAAACCACTTTACATGTCCTTTTACAAATTACCAACTCATTATAAGTACATATATAAATGATTGAGGATAAACCCACACAAACAAATTTCATTTCAACGTGCCGATAAAAATCAACACGCCGCGCGCCGTAGGGAATTAATCACTTTTAAAATTATGTTTTATAGACGACGGTCACGCGAGATCAGCTGTTTAAATAATTCTCGAGAAAACTGTAAAAATACGTTAGGTCAATTTTAATAATCGCCTTACTGTCGTAGTAGTAACGATTATTATTTGCTACTTTTCTTACTAATGCGGTGGGATTGACCGTAGTAAAAATTCCGACTGATTGTATTAGCTAATAGCTAGTAGTCGTCATGTATAGGTAGTTGAAACCGGTTTTTATGACACGTGATTTTCGGTAAATTCGAGTTTATAGTTTCTATACCGTTATTAGAAAAGTAAAATGTAGAGATTCAAATTTAAAATAATATGTTTTATTATTGTTTCTGTTAAAATAAAGTTTATAACTTACAAGAAATGCACTCAAGTCACGTTAAATAAGGCAATTATAATTTTTTTGCGTCTCCATCGAGAAACACTCATTTTACAGTACAATTTTCTTGCCTAGGCTGGCAAAAATATCACTAAAGGTTGGCCACACTAGATTCCACATGACAGACGTGTAATAAATTATCATTAAGGCACTGTTCAACCGTGCTAAGATGAACTGGTGTCTTCATTGTACTTATTATTGATAAATAGATATTAAACTAGAAAGAAAATTACAGAAAAGTGGACACTTTCCTTCCTCATTTGAAGGAAGAAAGTACTTTTCCTCCCTAGGGTCTAAGTGACATTGACATGATGAAACTGTACATTTTATAATATGTGACATTATTGATAGATGACATTAGTACATTCTACCCAGTCTGAGCCCATTTATGAGATAATTGCTACATTATTAGTTACATTGAGAGAAATGAAATGGTTATTTCAACATTTTTCGTAGTGTTACGAATTTGAGCATTGATTTAACCATGTTGCATTTAAGTGAATCATATGCTCCTATTTGAAACAAACATATTTATATTGTTGCACACTTTATAGTTAATCTAACAAGATTATAGTGTTCAGGCGTAACCAATATTTTATCTTGTTGGTTTAATCCCAGAAATTGTCGATTTGACATTTGAAAAAGGTGTTCTTTAAATATTTACTATCGGTGTTAACTCAATGGAATGTAATATTTAATACTATTACATATAGGTGATCGCACATGCGTATAGTCAGTCAGTATGCAACCTCCGTAGCAATAAGACCTATGTTTGTAAGCTTCTGTAACATTAATATTGAATAATAAAGATAATCAAAACCCATCGCGCAGTATATACATATAACATGGCGCAGTCAGAATAAAAAACAAATAAAATACAAAAAAAAATCAGTGAAAGGAAGAAAAAGTGCAACAAATTATAAAAAAAAAGGGTCAGAAAGGAACAAAACAAAATGGAGAATGTATCTCAACCCGAGAAGATGAAAATGGAGGGCGACCTAGCAAAAAAATTGAATTAGGCAATTCAAAGAAGATTGGGAATTATATTCTACCGCGAGTGGTTGCAATGAGAAAACAGCCGAAATACAAGCAGCGACGCTGTTACACTGTATAGGAAAGGAAGTTCGAGAAATTTAAATAATATTGAAATTACGCTGGAAAACACATCGATCGACAGCCGGATGCAGGAGCAAGACAGAAGACACGTTTCACCCAAGGGCCGCACAAGGATGGAAGATCATTGGAAAGAGGTGTCCGGCAAATTCAAATAAGATCGTTTGTAACGGATTCGAACAATTCTAGAACAGGTCGGTGTACACGTTGTAATTTTACGCATGCGCAAAACAGTCGTCCAGCTTATGGTAAAATATGTGATAAATATAATCCTAAAAATCATTTTGCGTCTAATTGTTTAAGTAAATCGATTAATATGATGATTAAAAACCAATTCCGTTGAAAATAATGATTATTTGATGGGTAATATTACGAAATCGGTAAATGCTGATAACGAATTTTGGTTAAATGTTGTTATTAATGATTTATTATGATACGTTAAATTGTACTTTCCTTTCAAATGTATGAATAAAATCTTTGTAATTTTTTAGTTATGTTATTAAGCTAATATAAGTTTAGTATATAATGCCGCAAACGTTTTTTTCAATTACCTACTATAGTCTTCCTAATTAGGCAATATATAGCTATGCGTTGCTATCAATGGACTAATTGTTGAATGGGCGGGCGGATTTTTAATTTCATCGATAGATCCATCGATTACAGTATATCTCTGTTTAACACGTTAATGATACAGTAATCGATGGATCCATCGATGAAATTAAAAACTCGCCGGATCAGTAACGTGATTTTAAGCAAAATCGAAAATGGTTCCACTAACAAGAAAATCTTTTTCGTATAACCACCTAAAAGTGTTGAATTACATGCAAATAGTCATTCGATGAATACTACAGGTAGGTTAAATGAAACAATATAAGTTTTGAATCAACATTTTATAGTGCTAAACCAATATTATAATAAAATTATAGAGACAATTATTACTTCGTGTGTCTACAACAAGTAACTGTGTTGGGATAATGTTGTTGTATTATTCAATTAGCAGGTAGAAATTGTTAATGGAAAATTAAATATATGTTCAAAGAATCACGCGTAGTCTGTTTCTCATAACATTTATTATTATTCAGTTAACTAACACAATTTAACATTCTTTTACGTATTGCATTAACACTAACATATTGCTCATATTGAAAAAGAAAAAAGTGTTCAATACACCATTTTATTAGTTAATACAACACTTTTTTTTTCTCTCGGTGTACCTGTCATTTTAGGAGTGAGTATATTTAAAAAAGAAATCCATAAATATTAATAATCATTTTCTAATTCAGGTTTACAGGTATTGAACTTAACCCACAAAAGTCACAAACACAGAAATAAACAAAACGGACACACAATCTTGTAATTGCACAACAAAGTTAAATACAAGAAATCAGATTACCGATTTATGTTAACATTGAAAGAGCAGTTTATTGCAATTTGTATAGTGAACCCTTCTTTTAAAATTTGAATTGGTAAATTTAATTCCCATAGGTTTGTTCTATTAAAAATTTGTGGTATATCAGCAGGAACACATGTCGAGGAATTTGTAGTGCAGTGCTGGCGCATGGCTCATGTTGTGATTCAGATATCTGTACCATTTTTGCAATTTTTCTTTTTAATTTCAAGGGAATTCTCCACATAACCTTCAGCGATGTTGGAAGATCGCCAACCACCGTGAAGTTTTACATCTAATACTCCACCGCCTTGTGAAGCAAATGCAGTGGGAGAGGTTTTGCGGAAACAATGACCTGTATACATAATATGAGAGTTTTCTAAATTTAAAAATTCGGCGATTTTCATAAGCACACTACTAAAGGTATTATACCCTACTGGCTGCTTCATTATTTTACCATAATGCAGACTTAAAAATAATCGTGATTGACTCAGATCTCATTTGTATGTAGATATTTCCGGACAATTGCAATCCAGTGTGGTTCTTCCACCAGTACAAAATTTCTTGAAACTCTGAAGTTTTTGTTTCTGGAATATTTACCACAACAATGTCACCTCTGTTGTCTACGTCAGAGACAGTCATTCTTGTTAATTCGTCAGTTCTACAAGCACCAGCAACGCCCATGATTAAAAAAGTGCTGCTTTACGAATTTCAGAGGGTGTGCACGACAGATTATCATTGTCTGTGATATCATTCGACATATTGTATAGAAATGTTTATAATAAACATTTATAATATTAAATTAGTGTTATTTACTATTATTGAACACTTTTTGAAAAACTCTTTCGCGAGTATGAGTACGGTACTAAATAAACTGTAGTTTCTGGCTTAGCGATACAAATAACTATTGCTCTGAACTTTTATCATCAATGATCCTGCATTAATACAATTTGTGCTGCTTTAAACATATTTATATTCCTTTAGAATCGCAATACTAAAAACATTCAGGCCAATTATACCAGGAAGAATTACTAACATTTTGCTTTTAATTGTGTACACTTCCACTCGATTCGCAAAAGGTAAATATACCCGGCAAATTTCTAACATTGTTTGGTTCTGGAAACGATTTTCTTCGGCGGTAAAGCGAGGTCATAACATTCCCACGATTCGAATAAAATTGTGCATACGTATGCTGTACCTAATTGCTGGCAAGATAAAATATTCAGAGTATATACACTGCCTCCCAGTGTAGTAGAATGATACAGAATTTATTGGCTATGTAAGTGCGATTGGAATGAAATAAAATTTGCTATTTTATTTAAAGGTATTAAAATTAGAAAATGATTATTAATATTTATGAATTTTTGACGTTTAAAAAAAAACGATTAGTTTTTTGACGTTGGCAGCTGTATGTAATTTTTTTATTATATAATGTATTAATGAGCGATTTAATTTGTATGTAATTATACTACATATCATTATTGTTAAGTATATGAATGTGGACGTTCTAATATACTAAGTGATATAAAAAAAGAACACCCTGTAATTATGAATATTTTGTAAAATTGTTTTGGGAATACGTTTGTTTATGATAAGATAAAAAACGATCCATTTTTCTGCCATATTACTCTAGCGGTTTTTTGTGTTAACTTCTTCAAGAACAGAACGACGAGCAAATTTGGAACCAAGAATGGAATTCAATTGTTTTCAGTGATGAGTCAAGAATCTGTTTGGGCATGCATGACGGTGGTGCAAGGGTGAGAAGACGCCGTGGTGAAAGACGAGATCCTCAATTTTCTATGGAAAGGCATGTGCACCACAGTTGGAATAATAGTATGAAAGGCTATTGCTATTGGACGTAGGTCACCTTTAGTATTCATTAGAGAGAAACATGACCGTTGCACGCTACATCCAAGAGGTCATAGAACCCCTTGTACCTTATGTTCAGACCATTCCTAACAGCACAATCCAACAAGACAACGCGCGACCTCATGTTGCTAGGGCTTCTTTGGCTCATTTTGAGGACAATCAAGTTGCTTTGTTGCCTTGGCCATCGAGTACGTTTGGGATATTATGTGAAGAAGATTACGCAATTTACCCCACCCTCCACAAACTCTAGCGGCTCTACAGCACGAGTTACAGATAACATGGGATGAGATACCTCAGGAGAAAATCGATCACCTTATTAGAAGTACCGTAGAGTGGGGCAATTTTACGGCAATTATTTAGTCTGGCATCTATGGAAAGGATAAGAAAATTTTGCAACACAGTCATTTAATAAACTTTGTTTATAACATAGATAACTAACTGGCTTTTTAAGTATTGCATTAAAGTTTCCTGTGTTAAAAAAATAATTTCCGATGGAATGACAACGAGTAATATTTCATACAGACGGAAACAAACTACTACTGGGGAATCCCACTAGGACTAAGCGAATTTTCGAAAAGGGATAAGGTGAAAAGGATCAATTGTCATTCATTCTTCACCGTTTCTTTTTTTGACTTTATGAAAGTGTTGGAATAACAAGAGAGTAAGGGGAAAATTAACACCTCATGGGGTAATACCGATCAGTTTGAAAAGTAAAAGAACAAAGAACATACTCATAGACCAACGTAGAAATATGACATACTCATGTTTCTACGTTGGTTTTATTGAAAATTATGGTGAGAAACTATAAAAAAAAAAGTATGGCCTGGCGGAAGACAGCAATATAACCCCAAATACCTCCAAAGCGCTATCAAGGCAGTAAAATAGAGCACTTCATCCATTATGAAAGCATCAGAAAATAATTGGGTGCCATATTCATTACCCTGTAATTGGCGAAAGCTGTTGGGGGATGCGAAGGCATGAATTATTATTATTACTTCAGAATACTTTAAAGAACCGGTAGTTTCTAAGGAAGAGAAAAGATGACTTTTGTATTTCTCCAAGTTGACGAAATTTAGGAAATTTCCAAAAACCAAATTATCCAGCTGGTCATAGAAGGGGAAGCTACGTTTTTTGAACTGAGAGGGAAGCGCGTTGAATGAAATTTTGTTTTAGTTTTGGTTTATTGAATTATTATAGTTTATGTCATTATTTATCTGTTTGCCATTTCTATAATACATATTTTCTGTTGTTTTCGTAAGTTTCCTTTTTTTAAATTCAAATTTTTGTTATTGGGATTTACCTCGTGTAGCTTTCAAATCAGTTTTTATAAGAAAATAGATGGGTGATTGGAATTGCCCCCTATTATGGGGCAAAACCGATCACGCTTCATGTATTAAAAAAATAGTGTTTTAATACATTGGGTTAATATACATGATGGTATGTGTAGCTAAAAGATGTATGATTATATATATTTTTTTTTTAATTTTTTTCAATCAATAATAATAATTGCGGCTCAGAAATAGTGCATAATTTACATATTTTTTTGAAGAAGTTAAGTTTAATTTTCATGAAATTTTGATAATTTTCTAATCTAACTCGAATGTACTTGTATACTAAAAATTGTTCAAATAAAATAATTATTACAGGGTGTTCTTTTTCCTATGTCACTTATTGTTAGTATATTTACGAGCAGCAGTGTACCTACGTGGATGTAATAAAATATTTGGAGATTATCTTAAGTGTATATGTAAATGAGGCGTTTCTATTATAATTAATACGTTACTACCGATTTAATTAACAATACAATTGCCATAGAATAGTAAAATAGTCTATTGTTTGGCCTATTAAAGAAAGGATTAATTGGTCTAAACAGCGTAATAACCTTTTATTTCTTTTCTTCTTTATTTAAGAAGCACAGATATAGTTATGCATGTATTATTTCATTATTCTCCACCAAAGGCAAGGAGAAATACAGGACCTTGCATATGAGTTCCGGTTTGTTATTGTTCATTTACTAGATGTGAAAGAGGGCGATTTAAAAACCTTCGTATTTTAAGTAAATAGCTGCTTATCCGTATGTTATATGCCTATTTTGTTCTCTCTCTTTACATTTTTCTTTGGGAAAATTTTAATTAAATAACGGGAAGTTTGTTGCTTGACAGAAAGGTAAAGCTGGCCCGAGATCATCTTAGATAAAAGAAGGCTTTTATGTAATGCCAACTAAAAAATCCATTATCACAAAATGATAACAGATACCAAAAAGACCTTAATAGAATATATGTATGTATGTAAATAGAAGGGTGGTGTTACACTGCGACCTAAAAGATCTATTGTGTCCCCTATTCTTGCTGCTTTACAGCTGGCCTTTCCAATCCTATTCCTTTTAGAAAGTGTAGGATGTCAGAGGGCCCCAGTCTAGGTAAGTCTCCCTCTTCGATTTCACATGCTCCCAGGTGCAATGCCCTCGAGTTGCACAGTGCTACGCAGTTTGAGAGGAGGTGGTGGATGTTTCATCCTATTCCCCACAAAATCTGCATTCAGGATCTTTTTCCAATCCAAGCTTACTCAGGTGTCCTTTCAGTCTACAATGGCCTGAAAGTATTCCTGTTAATATGCGAACATTGTTCTTACTCAGGTTGATGCATTCTGTAAACCTCTTCTGGTTATAAGTTCCCAGAAGAATTTTACTTTGCCTCATTCCCTGGAGATTTTCCCAATAACTGGATTTTCTCTGCTCCATTTCTATTTTTAGTTTCTTCAGTATTGTACTGCTACTTAACCCGCAAAAGGGTTCAGGCCCTATAGAGGGCATTTAGGCCCCTTTTTTTGCAAGGTTATCCGTTATTTCGTTTCTTTCCACTCCTGTGTGACCCGGAACCCACAGGAGGGTTACTTTATTTCTTTTGCCTAGCTCATTTAGTTTCCCTGCTTCTCGATAGTTCCTATCCATAATGAACTGAACATATCTTCCAATAGCGTGTATTTCCGCCTGAAATATACTTGGGTATTTTCCCAAGCTTTCGAAATATGTAGTTCTAGGCCCATATATTCCTATTCCAGTTCCTTCTGCCGTTTTGGAGCCATCAGTGTACCATTTGATGGCATTTTTATTCAAGTTCAAGATGGTGTTATGATCCCACTCGCTCCTGTTACTTAGCTTTATGGTGAATTCTTTCACAAAGCTAATTTTTTTTAACATATCATCCCGGGGCATATCCCAGGTTTGATCACCGTCACGAGATTGAGGCCTATGCCTAATCATTCCTTCCTTGACCATTCTTAGTGCGGTTCTTTTCGCCACACCCTCTACTACAATGTGGAGGGGGGCAAGATCCAATACTACCTTAATAGCTGTTGTTGGGCAGGTTCTCATAGCCCCCGTTATGCGTACACATGCTAATCTTTGCACTTTCGAGAGGTTAATTCTCGCGGTGGCCAGATTAGTTCTTTTGCTCCATGCTACTGATGCATAAGGTGATGATCGGTCTCACTATCGCTGTATACATCCAAAGCAGTATTTTTGGGTTGCATCCCCAATTTTTCCCTGCAAAGTTTCTGCACACCATCAGAGCTCTTTTGGCCTTGTTGGTTACTTCAAATTCATGTTTGTTCCATAGAAGTTTATTGTCTAGGGTAAGGCCTAGATATTTAACTTCCGCTCTCCATTCTATATTTTGCCCATCCAGTTTTATGGTTCTAAGATTGGATTTTCTTTTCCTGGTAAATGCTACTAGGGTTGTCTTAGTGGGGTTGACATTGAGTCCCATCGATTGACACCATCTTCTCGTGAAGTTCAAACCTCTTTGAACTATGTCACAGAGGGTATTCTCAAATTTGCCTCTTGCGTACATGACAATAATAATATAATAGAATGTAAGAATTATTGTTAATGATGATGAACTTTGGATATAGGTTAATAGTATCAAACCTAATCTTATCTGGAATGTATGATTTACCTGAGATACATAAACCAGGAAAGAGTATTAAACCCATTATCTCTAATATTAATAGTAATAACATTCTGTACGAAATATAGATAAAAAAAATGTCCGGAAATGTATAAGATCCTCTTATTATAAAGGCATACTTCCAAACTAAACATGACGTACACTATACTTTTCGCACGAGCCTCATATAACCAATGCTAACGCGTAAAATAACAAACCGTTATTGATTTACGCCATCAATACACTAGCAATTTTTTTTCCAGTTCTTTCGACGTTGTATAAAACAAGTCAGACAAGCTATCGGCCGTGTGATAGCTCTAATATGGCGTAACGCAATTTTTTTTTCCTACCGAGAGCCCAGTTATTGTTCCGTGTTGCAACGAATAATAAACCCACAGGGACTTGGCTATACATATATATTGCAATATGTTACACGGATAAAACGCTTTGTTTTGTCGAGTTGTTTGGGATTTGAAGTTTCAACAAATAATGATTAATTTGTGCAGTTTAGTATACGAGTTCGACAGAATACGTTTGAATGAATTTCGTTTGTTAATCTAATTATTTTTGAGCATCACAATTATATATAAAACTTTTACTGTTAAGAGAATCATCACAACTGATATATAAGAATACATTTATTATTTTCTCAAAGATTTTTGTTGACTTGAAATACCTACTAGTAACAATTTTCGGAAATTATATTCAATATAAATATTTGCCACGATTTTTTTTTATCAATGTTATATCCCGTGTTCACTCAAACTCAAAACTTTTGTCTCCAAAAAATAAAATATTATTTCCTTCCATTTTATAAATATAATCGGTCAATGCAGGCGATTAATTAGCTATGATGCGTGTTGACGTTCATTTATTCTAGAACTGATGAGATTATTTAACCTTCAATCTGAAATACAAAACAATTAAAACTTATATTAACGATTATGATGGAAAAATACTATTTTGAATTTGTCAATACACAATTATATTACGTACATGCCAGGAATGATTATTCTTTAAAAATGGCTGCATAAATCGAATCGTTTTGTAAAAATTTAAGTGTTTCTGTGCCATTTTATGTATATTTTCATTTAGCGCGGTCACAAAGCGTTAATAAGCGTAAGGTTTCTCTGGGGCAACGTCACGTTTGCTAGGCTCCTGCAGAGGGCGCGCCTTGATAATAGCATAGGAGGTTGCACGCCAAATGGCGCCTTTGAGGTGCCAACAACTTCCCAAAAGTTAAGCCATGTGAAAGGAACGAATAAAAGTGAGTAGCGAAGGATTGCGCCATCTCGCCGTTCGCGCTCCTAACTTCTAACGGGGAGATGACAGTGTCTCGAAATTTTGACGAATTGTTCTCTCGTTTTTCCGTACTTTTATCGATAAACCACGATACCCCTATTCACTTGCGACCGTCATTTCCCATTCGACCGCTATTTATTTCCCTTTTAATCACGCCCGCCTTCAAAGCCTTTCCCTTGACACTTTTTTTTACAGAAACGCACACGTTAAATGGAGTACACCACTGTCTCAAATGCATTGTTAGACAAAGACGGAGTGATCAAAATTTATTAGTATTAATCTTTCTCTATTTGCTTAAAATGCGAGCCTTGTTTCATTAAGCGCTCAAATTTTCGTATTTCGTATATAAAGGGTCGGCTCAGATATGTTTACATTTAAAATAGATATACTGTTCACTTACGCTGGTATTTTAGGCAGACATTAATTTCGTATTTCGGTGTACGTTATAGACGAAGTATTTACATTCAGATATGATTTAATTTGTTTTCAATTGCTTAATGATTTTGGCAGTTAAACTATTATTATGTTAATTGCACTTTAGAACTCTTTCAATATGTGTGGCACATTTGCGTTCCAGAAATCCCCTATTAACAGATTAATGAGATTATATAATGATAATCTTAAATTCAATAATGATATCGATATATTTTATGACTCTCCGGCCATATTTAAAAAAACGTCTTGTTCGTTCCCTCTTTTCTTTGATATAATTTGTTGTTGCAATTCTTATAATTTTTTTTTTGTTGTTCTTATCTCTTTTTCTTTGTAGAAATATATATATAATCAATTGTTAATTTTTGCACTTAGCATTTACGTACTTTATCTTTTTTCTTATGTCTTAAGGGCACGATGTTCTTGGGCTAGTCCTGTTTTTGTACTTATACTTAAATAAATAAATAAATAAATATATTTTTTTCTAAAATAACAATTTTGGATTCCATCAATAAAAAAATACAATTTTTATATCACATTCATTTAAAAAGTAACCATTTTAATCAACACACTCACTTTTTAATCAAAACACAAGGAAAGTTGTAGCGTGAGGCAACTGGAGCATGGTCAAATAAGTATATTTTTACATTTTTAACAGCACTTTCAACTTCTTTGTATATAGTTTATATAATTCGGCATTTATACCCGGCTTTTACTCTAACCAACCGTTTCTTGTTAGCTTATTCTAGTTCTATAAAAACATAGATAAATAAATTACGCGAGTTAACTGTTTTAATTTACGTTTTCAGAGCAAGTCTTCGTATATACCAGATTCGTGTCTTTAGTGTGAAAGTAATCGTTTCTTTTTGAAAAAAAAAAAACCGACACTTGTTTGTGTGTTTAAAAAGTTCGTTTTTAAATCTTTATTTTAACTGTGTAACATCTAATGTCTTTTATAAATCGAATGAATTACTTTTCTGTGTGTGTCGTGTGTATACGGTGCAAAGCTTTTAGGAAATTTGAAGAAGCATAAGCAGTAAGAGTGGTTATACAAATATTAAGAATGCAGTGGTAATTAGTAAGAATGTTAATAATGAACATATTATGTTTAAGTACATTAAATGTCAATTTGTTAAATGTGAATTTAACAAATTTGCTGTAAATGTTCACGTAAAACATAGTTAAGTACAAACTGAAAAAAAAACACGTTTTTTTTATTAAAACATTGTTTTTTAACCATTTTTTTGCAGGTATTTATGTTTAAATGGTCGAATTAATGCAATACTCATATAATTCAAATAAGTAATTACTTCATGTCAAAAGCTTCGAAATGTAGTCTTAGAGTTTTGACAAAAATTCTAGAATTTGTTTGATTAATGCTATAATGGTTCGTACATATTACTAGATTTGAATTTATCCGACAAATAAATTTTTGTTTGAATTTCGAGAAAATTTTTAATTAAAACAAGTTTTATACGACAAATTTTGAAAATTACTATATGAAGATTTAGGGGCATTACTAATCAAGAATCAATATGACATTAATAGAAATTGTTAATTCAGATAATTTTACTAAAATCTGGATTTAGTTATATACGATTTAGATCTTTCGAAATTATTTTGTTTTAATTTTAATTAGATATAGAAGCTGAATTGGTGATTTGAATTAAGACAAAAATATTTTCATCGATTTTAACACATTCAAAATTACTTCACTAAAATTTGGCTTTAGTTATGGGACTTCAAATTATTTTGTATTAATTTTAATTGAATATACAAAAATATATATATTTTTTTTATTTTATTGCATTAAAGTCTTATGTTTTTGGATCTTATAAGAAGAGATTATTCTAAAGCTTAATATTGTTCAAACAATTACACTTTTTGTTACTTCATTATGCTGTTTAATAGATTTCGAGTTGGTAAATAAATTTTCTGAAATCATTTCTCGTTTAGTTTTGGAAAATTTGCAACTAAAACGGCTCTTCTACTTCACAAACTTTAAACAAAACTTGAGACATGGCGATTGTGAACCATTCAAAAGCAAGAATTAATTTTCGTTTAACGATGATATTAATTGAAATTATTATTAATTCACATGAACTTACAAAAATTTAGATTTAATTATAGGTCTTAATTGTTTGCAAATTATTTTGTCTTAATTTTAATTAGATATAAAGGCTGTATTTATTAAGTAGTGATTTGAATCAAGATATAAATATTTTCAGCGATTTTAACAAATCCACAATTACATTATCAAAGTACTACGTTTCTGAATCTTATAAGGAAAGACTTTTCGCAATGTTTGTTAATATGGCTCAAACAATTAGGCTTTCTTATTTTATTAAGCTGTTATTAGATTTTGACTTGGCAAATTAATTTTATTGTTTGATTTTGGGCAATTTTCAACTGTTAGGTAAAATAGCTTCTACCAAAGTTTAAAAATAGACTTGACGATTTAAGGAACATTCACAAGCAAGAATTAATTTTAATAGAAATGTTTATTGATTCACATGATTTTACAAAATTTTGATTTTATTAAGTACTTTTAGAAGCTTAACCGTTTGGATATTGTTTTGACTCAATTTCAATATTTAGATATGAAAGCTCATTTGGGTGATTTACCGCAAGATATAACTATTTTTAGCACTTTAACACTTCTAACATAGCATTATTAATGTTTTTTTTTGTTTACGCATTGTCTAAATAGATAATCTATTCAAATTTTCTTCTAAGATGAATGAATTCAATTTTAAAAGCTTCTAACTTAGTATTAGCTATTCCTCATAAAAAATCATCAGAATTGGAATTATCTTGGCAATTCTAATATACCTTATAGGTGTAAATACAAAATATAAATATTTTGAACGATTTTAACTCATCCAGAATAACGTTATTAAAGCATTATATTTTTGGATCTTATAAGGAAAGATTTTCAGCATGTTTATGGTATTGTTCAAACAATTGGGCTTTTTTGGAAGGTGAATTGTGTGGTTTAACTAAAGATATAAGTGTTTTTAGCATTTTCTAATGAAATACTCTATACAAATTTTCTCCAAAGATGATTGAATTCAATTTTAAAAGTTTCTGATTTAATACAAGCTGTTCCTCATACAAAATCATCAGAATTGGAATTATCTTGGCAATTCTAATATACCTTATAGGTGTAAATACAAAATATAAATATTTTGAACGATTTTAACTCATTCAGAATGACGTTATTAAAGCATTATATTTTTGGATCTTATAAGGAAAGATTTTCAGCATGTTTATGGTATTGTTCAAACAACTGGGCTTTTTTGGAAGGTGAATTGTGTGGTTTAACTAAAGATATAAGTATTTTTAGCATTTTCTAATGAAATATTCTATACAAATTTTCTCCAAAGATGATTGAATTCAATTTTAAAAGTTTCTGACTTAATACAAGCTGTTCCTCATACAAAATCATCAGAATTGGAATTATTTTCCAATATATATATTCGGCCGGAATTTTCAAGAAGAGAAAATTGTGCGTATACAAGATTACAGCTACCAACCAACGCAATAAAATAAACAAAAGAAAATCTCACTATATCAGACCAGACAGCATATATAGTAAAGTCAATTCCTGGGTACTTCGAACATCCTAACCTAAGTGAACCAACTGGGACTGGCGGAAAGGAATAAGAAGCAACGAGCGATACCTGCTGAAAAGGCGTTTGAAAGGAGACAGGAGGCAACATCGATCCGAAGTGCCCAGATCAGCGGTCCCCATTTAAACCGACCAGAGTCAGCACGTTATAAAATCGTGTCCCATCGAGGATGATACATTATTATAGTAAATTGGTTGGAAAGGATTTTATATTGTATGTTTAACATTGTACTTACCGGCCGCGACACTAAATAAAATTCCCGAAAGGTATTGTCTCATCAGATGGGATCACTTTTGTAAACGGACAAAATTTTGCCCTCCCAATAAACGAGTGGTTTAAAGTATACGAGAAGATATCGTTGTTTTTCACGCACAAATTAAAACGTTTAGGTATGCGAAACGAGATTGTTTTTCTTTCGATGTTGCCCGCACTATATTACTCCTTACGAAGAACACTTTTTAAATTTTATCACTGATACAAACTTCTCCACCACTATATTCCATAGTTATCTTCTGGATATAAACACTTTGCCGTGATGAGTATATTGCGAACGATTTTTGAGGATACGATTGCCACGTGAGGTGGTCGGTGGTATAATGTTTTGGATTCTCGCGAATCGTACACACACACAGCGGTTTTACCTGGTTTCGTGTTTAAATGCGATCGATTTCTTATTAATTCCCTGTGATTGCTTCGTGTGAGCAGGTGGAAGTCGTGTATCCACGATATGAGGATGTATTTATTATTGTCTCTTGTGTGTGTGTGTGAGTGGTTAGAGCGCACTATTGCCGACTTCGCGATACCTAGAACCGGAGCACACGACTGCGGCCTTTGAAATGATTCGGTTCCCTGAACGACCAAGCGCTCTGGTTCCGGTGGGGGACTTGCGCAAGCCGCAGCTATACGGCGGACTAGCCGGTCTTGTTCTTGTATAGCTCGCACTGTGCGTATATCGGATTGATACAATGTATACTCGGTGACATTAGAAGCACTTAGAAGGAATAAATTGCCCAACTTGATTTTTTGGCATTGTGGTAGTTTTACATCAAAAAGAAATTTTATTAACATGTAGGGGAAGGTGGGGCAAGATGAGAACATTAAGTTTTAGAACACTGCATCAGGATTGCAAATTGATATACAAGGTTCTAAGTACGCTTGTTGTAATCTTTAAACATTTATCTGCTGATGGATGAATTTACAATTTTTCGATGGGTACTCTTGATGTTGTGAGAAAATTTTGAAAAGAAATGTGTAAATACACCATCTTGCCCCACCATGGGGCAAGAAGGGGTTCCAGTTAAGAATGGGTCGTACCATAAATCTAGGTAATAGGTAAAAAAAAATAGATTCTTAAAATATTCTTAAAAACATGCAGGAACAAAGCTTAAACTCTTTAGAGCGGAACTACTTAAAATAAAAAAAAATACAATAACGATAAGAATATTAAACTTAATCTTCACAATTGAGACAATAGAAGACGAACTCATCCACGTTATTCGCACAGCCTCCATGTACCCAACCTCGCCATCCATGGCATTGTATCAATACTTCCCCTTACAATACTAACATTGAGCGTCATCTTCCTCAACAGAAGAACTTCATTATTTCCTTAACGTTTCCTAAAAATCTATCTCTTTGCTTTCCTTACAAAATTCGGCTTCTTGATCTCTTCTGTTTTCTTCCTTGTCATTTTTTTTTCCTTTAACTCTCCCTCAGCACTTCTAGTTGCCTTAGAGATTCTCCAGACTTCTATTTTCTTGTAGCAGATTTTTATACGTAGTGCTTGTAAGGATTGTTGTCTTTCCTTGTTACACTTTAATTGAACCTGTACTTTATTCCTAACATGAGAAATAGGCATTATGTCTTCGAGAAAGCATAATGGCATATCCAGGCATAACGGACCAGACTGAAGAGTGAGATAATGATGTCCCCATGTTGCCCCATACCAATTGCCCCATCTTGCCCTTAGGGACATTTTCTGGTTATGTTATAATAACATATTAAATATTTGAAATATACAAATAATACATTATAGAAAATACATGCAATACATGTCAATTAATAAGCACAAAAATGTGTAGTTGTAAGTAATTTACTTATGCTTCCGATACTGGCCGTTGAACTCACCATCAAAATAATAACGAAATTCCAGACATTGCAAAGTTCACGCACAAACAGCAATAACTTTGTTAATACGACTAGTAAAGTTTCCTACATTACAACAAACATAAAACAGCACTTGTCAATATTAGGACTGCTATTATTTGACAGATGCTTACTGCCGTTTTGTAGATAAGACGATGTCCCCATCATGCCTCGTGACCCCATCTTCCCCCACCCTCCCCTAATACGAAAAAAAAAAATGAGTTGTTTGGCTACTGTACGCTCCTGTCCTGGCATCGACAAAATAAGATGGTCGATATCTGCTTGTGGTACCTCGCTCCCAGCAACTTGAACTTCGTGGATTAACTGCACCAGAATCTGTGTAGGATGGTGCAAAGTGGACAGTCTCCTTCCCATCATAAAAAACAAAATGGCGGGTCCAAAATGGCGGATTACTTAATACAAAACCGCATTTATATTCATGAAACTCGGTATATGAGGGTTTTTCAAGTCGCTGATTACCAATATGAAGGCAATTTTTGAAAAAACAAAATGGCGGATCCAAAATGGCGGACTACTTAATACAAACCGCATTTATATTCATGAAACTCGGTATATGAGGGTTTTCCAAGTCGCTTATTACCAATATGAAGGCCATTTTTGGAAAAAAACAAAATGGCGGGTCCAAAATGGCGGACTACTTAATACAAAACCGCATTTATATTCATGAAACTCGGTATATGAGGGTTTTTCAAGTCGCTGATTACCAATATGAAGGCAATTTTTGAAAAACAAAATGGCGGATCCAAAATGGCGGACTACTTAATACAAAACCGCATTTATATTCATGAAACTCGGTATATGAGGGTTTTCCAAGTCGCTTATTACCAATATGAAGGCCATTTTTGGAAAAAAACAAATGGCGGGTCCAAAATGGCGGACTACTTAATACAAAACCGCATTTATATTCATGAAACTCGGTATATGAGGGTTTTTCAAGTCGCTGATTACCAATATAAAGGCAATTTTTGAAAAACAAAATGGCGGATCCAAAATGGCGGACTACTTAATACAAAACCGCATTTATATTCATGAAACTCGGTATATGAGGGTTTTCCAAGTCGCTTATTACCAATATGAAGGCCATTTTTGGAAAAAAACAAAATGGCGGGTCCAAAATGGCGGACTACTTAATACAAAACCGCATTTATATTCATGAAACTCGGTATATGAGGGTTTTTCAAGTCGCTGATTACCAATATGAAGGCAATTTTTGAAAAAACAAAATGGCGGATCCAAAATGTCGGACTTACTTAATGTAAAACTGCATCTATATTCACGAAACTCGGTATATAAGGGTTTTCCAAGTCGCTTTTTACCAATATGAAGGCTATTTATGGAGAAAAAAATGGCGGACTACTTAATACAAAACTGCATTTATATTCATGAAACTCGATATATGGTGGTTTTCAAGTCGCTGATTACCAATATGAAGGCTATTTTTGAAAAAAAAAAGACAAAATAGGGCATCCAAAATGTCGGACTACTTAGTACAAAACTGCATTTATATTCATGAAACTCGGTATATGAGGATTTTCTAAGGCGCTCTATTACGAATAAGTATTTTTTAAGAAACTGGGCACTTGGTGAAATAACGAGTAACACATAAACAGTAAAAAAAAAAAATTTATTTATTTTTATTTTAAAAAGTGTCAAAAGTCAATTTTTCTCTTTTGCGAAAATTTTATAATATTCATAAACCATATTTTTAACCAAGCATTGATTTCATTTCGATATGTTTAAATATAATCTTTTAAGATTCTTGTTGTTAGTGTAACTGTTCGCATAGCCACAGTTAGACATCTGCTGTTCAACCGCAGAAATACTCTTCAAATGCACACGGTGTACACATATGGTAAGTTTTATGTAAATATTTATTGAAAAAAGACATGCCTGCTATACAAGAATGATTTTCTCAGAATATAATTATTATAAAAATAAACCAATGATTAATATTGCAAACAGGCTGTATAAAGAATATAAAAAAAAATCTCATTTTTATTCCCGGTACTTGCAAAAAATTCATGTTGAAACCATATCTAATTTTTTTAGGTTATATTTTTCCTTCCACATATACCTACATACATAGATACTCGGTGTCTCAGTTTTTTTCTATATCTACACCGCAAATAAGGAAAAAAGGTACAACGTTGCAATTTTAAGTTTTAAGCAGGCAATTCCAAGACTCTTACTGCTCGAGGTAAAACGGCACCAATAAAATTTGCTCCGTATATACGTTTCGTTTTTGTCCCTCTAGGGAACGGAATCTGATAGAATTTTCTCCGGTAACTTCTATAGCGTGCTGCGCATTTAATATAGGAAAAGAAAAAGCTATCGAAAATGTTTTTTTTTTTTTTTATGTAAAAATGCGGGGTTTCAATAAATAACAGAATAACGCAATTCTTTTTCGTATATTCTGATACGTCTATATGTCTTGCGTATGTATTATATCAGACAAAAGTCTTGCATCAGATTTAAGGAGGGATATAAATAAAGAGAGAAAGATATAGACATAGATCATCTATATACTGATGACGAGAGTAATATAATAAGCACGTGCTTATTATATTACGAGAGTAATATGATAAGCACGTTTGGTTTGGCGGCACGTGACTTTTGATGAAAAGAAAATGGCAAATAAAATATTGAATGGAATGCCCAGACAAACATGCTTGTTGAATTGCATAGACGGCTTTCATTTAGAAATGTATATATAAGTATTCTTATTTAATTAACATTTAAGCACGGAAATATAAAATTTTGGATTAATTGATTCAAAAGATTTTTAAATTAAAACAAATATGTCATACATTAAAACAAATAACGCTCATTGTTGGAATAAAAATTTCATTTTAGTTGAGTTTTTGTTTTTTGCTTCAAACAATTATTTTAGGTAGAGATAGATGACTTTAAAACATAGCTACCACTTAATTTATATGGCAAGACGTTTCGAGTTTAATAGTTTTTTTTTCAATTACTTATAATTAACATTGTTATTGTAATATTAGCATTTCATTACCCATATTGACATCGTAAAATAGAAACATTTTGCGATATAAGTTAGTTTTAATCATCTCAAGTCAAAATTTCAGTAAACTATTAATTACCCCAGTGACCAACTATATTTATTTCATATTTTATAAATATTTTTTAAATATTAGTTATATTAATATAATAGCATAAAATATATTATAGAAAATATATTAGGAAAACATTCAAAAAATATATATGTTATGTAGCATTAATAATATTTTATTGCAAATGTTTTCTCAATATATTTTTCATAACTCTGCAAGAATATTTTGCTTTGTATTTCTGTAAATATTTATTTCATATAAAAAAAAAGATTGAAATTTTGCTTTTGTACATTTGGTGCATAGGACGAATAATATAAAATGGATAAAATATGCATACATATTAAGTAGGTATGTACCTATTTAAAATGATAGTTTAAAGATTAAATTAGATAATATATATCTAATATGATTTAATTAGTATCTAAGTTGAGCGCTGTAACTTTTCTATTAGTATATCTGCGTTTTGTATTATATTATTGTAATATTTGTAAGTTGCGAACGTCAACACAACACCTCTATTCATTACGGTGCCGGTGTTATATGATTTAGTATTGTTTATGCGTCTATGGATTAGGTACATAGAATGCATACGTGCACGTGCGTATCATCAACGTTTCCATTCGTTTGTCCGTTACATGTTATAGTTTGTAATAGAGTATACGATTAGGGCATATTAAGGTTAACTGTGTAATTAATTGTTGCGGGGTGTGTTTTAGTTTTTGTGGTTACTACGAGGTAAGCAAAACTTTGAACATGTCATGGCATTTATAAGATAATTGGAATGCTCAATATCGCTATGTACAGAAATCGTTTAATAATATAATTGTAGGAATTTTATGCATCATATATGTACTGCATCTACCAGATAAATTGCTAGTTGATTTGCTTAAGAGATTCATCTCGGTAGATAAACGCCATAACCTCAAATAGAGATTAGAATACGTTGTGTTGTTTTATTGTTTGTACGTAGAATGTTTTCAAATATTATGAAATAAAGTAAAATAAGTATCGTAAGTATTAGAATGTAGCTACCACTCCTATTATTGTAAATGCTCCAAATGTATTAGTAGGTGTTGATAATGTTGTACGATGTTTTATTCATGGTATGATCTAATACAATTGGATTGTTTTAGAGGCCACAAGGAAACGCTATGAGAGCGCCACTACCGAAGATATGAAAAAAGCCATAGGGTTGTACCTGGCACCAGCCAAGGCTAGACTTAAGAATGAGTCTTTTCATTTTATTGGCTTATTCAAATAAAATGGTAATAAATACGTTTGTTTTTTATTTAGAACACTTCAATTAAAAAATAGTGATTAATTTGATAAACCTTCAGTGTGCCTTAAAAGATGCCAGAATTATTGATTATTAACTTGTATGGTGAGTGTGAAAAAACAAGTTCTTGCCTTTTAGACAACTCTATGTATGTTTCAACTTTTCGTTATCGACGTTATACATTGTAAATAACCAAGAACAATTTTAGTTCATTTTGACAAATTAAATAGATTGCATAAAAAATCTCAATTTTCATATAAATAATATTTTACAAATACTTTAGAAAAAATATAGCGCTTACATTAATTTTAAAATATGGAATAAATATTTCAATTGAATATTTTATCTATATTTAGAAAAAAATATGAAAAATATATTCAAAAACCTCTCACGAAAAATATTTATAAAATATATTTTTAAAAATATCTATGTAATATTTCTGGCTGTTAGGGTAATTATACAATAATAGCTAGAATATCAAAGTATCAAGTGTTTTTTTACCCACATTTCACCTTTTTCTTTAATGATCATAAAAAATAATATCCCTAATGTACTGTCGACTCAAAAACAGATGACATAGGGAAAATAAGCCATAAGGAAACATAAAGAAAGATACATCTCCTTTAATCTACCAGCCATTGCGCGTGTGTAGATTCTAAGAATTATTTTGTTATTGAATTCTTCTGCGGAAACTATAAAGCAAAACACTGCGAATGTAAATCTAGCTGAAAATATTTCGGCATCTTTGTCAGCTAACATCAAGGGATTATCTTTCGGAATGATTGTCGGCATATATACCTTTCCTTTGTTGTTTATTTTAACCATCGATTACTCGCATGTGACCAGATGGCATAATTTGTGCAAATATTTAAAATGTGTTCTTGTATAATTATTTGGAGAAATAAATTTACTGAAACCATTATTTCAGTTACAAAAAAAACTGTTTAAGGTTTAGTTTTATAAAAATTTCTTAATATGGATGTATAAATAAATAATCTATCAGACATAAATGCCAAATGGCAATTTTTATTGAAAAAGTCTAGAAAATATGGAAAAATCTTATTTTTTATTAAAAATTATTTTAATAGTTATTCTTTTCTAATGTTTTATTCTTATGGGTTTTTATGACGGCATAAATCGAATTACATTTGTTGGAATTTCTGCATAAAATGTGGATTAGATGTTTTGAGTTTTAAACTTTAAAAATTAAGATGATTCGACTTAATACTAAAATGAAAAATATGAACAAAATCATACATGAAATTGTTTTGGTAAACCTATTATTACAAAAAGTACCTAGTTATAATTTTATTTTGTTCTTCTAGGGATTTTCCATGAATCCCATTCAGAGCCAGGTACAAACAATTAAAGATAGGGTTAGTTAGTCTGTTTAACAAATAGTCGGTGATATCTCAAAATCTATTAAAGATAGGTATAGGGAATGCTGATATAAAGTGATGGAAACTGCAAACTGCAAAACTGAGGAACAAAGCGATATATTTTCAAATGCAGAAAACTCATTTTTTTCTAAATATAACACCATGTATTTTAATTCGAAATTAGAAAGTAAATATCATCCCCTATATTTACTTTCTAATTTCGAATTAAAATACATGGTGTTATATTTAAAAAAAAATGAGTTTTCTGCATTTGAAAATATATCACTTTGTTCCTCAGTTTTTAACACCCTGTATGTTAGAATGTAAAGTGTGTGTACCGCTTCTTAGAGTTATACATATCTACATTCATAACATAGCAAATTTGGAGTCTCTACTTGCAGTATTAACCGAGATATTAATTTCTCAATGATGCAATGATTATGACTAAAAGAAAAGAAAAACTTAAATAACTCAAAAACGGCAACATGTAGCTATAGGAATAGCTAATGAAAACTGACGTATTTATAGTTGTAGAATCCAAAAATAAATAAAAAATTATATCATTCTATTTAAAATAACACAAGTTGACATCCATTTCCGGTCAACCGGAAGTGATATTTTGGTTGAAGTATTTTACATTTATAGTTTCAATCGAACAGATAATGGTGCAAAGTGTCAAATATAAGTAAATAATAGAACATCATAAACTTTTAATGGACCACTTACGTGGAATACCCTGTATACAGAGTGAGTATAAAGTAACGTATAAAATTTATAATTTCTTTATTTGTAATTATATTAAAAATCTCTGAAACACCTAACTTAAGATTTTAAAAATATTTACTTTTGACATCATTAGAACAAACATTACATTAAACACGATATCATTGCTAGGATATGTAATAATTAATTTATACATATATTTACTGAAATAGTAATTCATAAAATATATTATTAGGATGATATAATAATGTTAAAATTATTTCAGAATACATCTTCAAAACACTCAAGTAAGTATATATTTTTAAAGGTGAGCCGCCTATCTGTCTATCTCTTTCTTATCAACAAAAGCCGTCCAGACCACACGTGCTTATATTACGCTTGCACAGTTCACAAATGGTCTATACTTTTCTCCCTTTATTTATAACCCCCTCTAAATCTGATGCAAGACTTTTGTCCTATATAGCACATGCATTTTTGTTGTAATTCTGAAAATATTCTCACAAATTCACAAGATTTTCTTGAGAAAATTTCTTTTTTTCAATACAGTAAAACTTGTTAGCATTGATATATATCATTCACTAAGCCTATGATTTGACGTGGGTGAAAAGGCCATTCGATTAAGTGCTACTGTGTTTATAGATTCTGACAGAAAATTATTATATTTTGCAAATGGCAACTTAAAGTAAATTTTATACCTTGTTTATAACAAAAATATAGAAATAAATTAACAATTAGAATAACACGAAATTAATTAAATTTGTATCAAACAATTAATTTAACACATTAACCCTCTTCAACAATCCCAGCCAGTATACCTACTACACAATTATTACATAAGCTTCTACCATATCCATACATCACCAGTCAAAATGCGCTTTTAACAAACAAAATATTACGTATATATGATTTATTTCACCCCTACCCGTATTTTATCGATTCCCCCAGGTACAGAACTTCATTATAGCGTGCGATTCGTTGCTCCTATCTACGTCAACGGCACCCGAAAAAGGACAATACGCAAGCAACGTGATATTACACACGAAAATCGTCCCAAAACTTAGTTTTCCGCATCCGATACTTATTTATATAACGAACGATATCGCAATTGCCCGCGTTTTCCCAGCCCCTCTGGCCCTTCATTATCGACGAAACCCAGAGCTGCTCGCCTACGCACGAGTGAAAGGCAAAAAAAAAAAAATAACGCCCGTGAATTCGGTGTGCGATGTCGAGGCATTGTTTTCTCTGTAAGCAGACGAGTTGACGACACGTCTCTCTCAGGGATGAAGTAGGGAGTTGCTTATTTTTTCGTTTATTGTATTTTTTTCGTCGTAAAGTCTTCTTTTTATTGTGGAAATAAAACTAAAAACTTCAGGAGGGCTTTTTGGACAAAGTAAAATTGAAACCATATCAGGAAAAGTTTCAATATGAAAGCTAACGTTTTTTCTATTTAATTTTTAACAAAAACACGTCAGTAAATATTTTTAGTATCGTATTTAACCAACTACATTAATTCTAGTCAATAATAACAACATCCAAATCATACATAATAGAACAAAATATAAAATAAGCAATTTGCAGTGGGCTTTGTCGATACATAACCTAAAATATTTCCTTATAAACGCTAAAACTAAATACAAACTTTACAGTACATTTCCTAAATCTTCCATATTATACTCTAATTAACCCTAAATTCAATATTTATATACTGTCTACTATCTTAAACCACCTTTTACTACATCATTATTCTCAGAATCGCATTTTACTTTTATATCTACTTGTCAATGCCACAAGAATAATCTAATTTTAATTCGTTTTACCGCATTTAAAAGATTTATACCTATAGAAAACAAACATACACACACAATCTCTAAGGTAAAGCCACGAAGAAAAAAAGCATATTATAACGCAACATCAACATTTTTGCTCGATTAAATAACGATAAAAAAATAAAATCTACTTACGAATAGGAACGTTTCGGCATTAATATCTTCTTACAATTCTCCTACTGCACTTACACTAAACAGGGACCGTAAAAAGCACCTACAATACACAACAATAACAGTAAGGGACGCAGTTTTTTTTTTTTTTAGGAAGAATACCTAATAGGTTATGGGAAAATTATCAGATTCTAACCCGATAAATTTCGTCAGCTAAACACTAATATACTCAATCTACACTATCTACGGACAACGCAAATCTGACTACACTAACTTACTTTTAATACGCAACAGTTTTTCTTGGGTAAAATTTAATTTTAAGTTCGCACACGAATCGCGTCTGTCACAAGATGGTGGCAAATTCGAAACAGTCACTCGGGATATTTGTAATCAAATTCAGATCGGTTATAATTTATTATTAAAAATTATTGCGTATAATGATAATGATTAATAATATATTGTGTTATATTTTAAAATCGGTGCTTAAATTTTTATATGATAAAACGGGATTTTATTCAATATCCTTGTTGTTGATTATCGTGTACTAAATGTAATTTGATGCGCACGGTTTCACGTCGACCAATCAGACGGCGAGTTGATTCTGGGCTGTTTAAATGTAAAATTAAACGGTCTTAAGCGAGATATGTGCAATTTTAAAGATGTTGATGGTGTTTTTCGGTGTTTATTTGAGTGTTAGAAGATTTTACGCGATTTTTCATTAACCGTAAGTACAATGCACTCGATTTTATATATCCAATGCTTTGGGAATTGAATGATTTTATACCAATAACAAGAAATTAAAAAACACTTAATATTTCACCAGTTAATTACCTACTCGTATGTTGTTTATACTCATAAATCCGGTGAAAAGTTTTGGTTAACGACTAGGTACGATATCAATCATAAATTTTGATGTATTTACCGTGGTTGTATCATCGTTTTCTGACACGGGCGCAGAGGCGTTATAGCAGTATTCCAAAACTATCGCAATGTTCCATTACATGATTGATGATCGGGGGTAACTAAATTTAGCGGTTCTAGGCCGGGTTATGAGCGAAATTAAATTGGAGATCGGTTTTTTGTTGGTTTATTTTAATCTGTACCGGTTGAAATAACGAAGATTACAAAAGAGTATACATAGGTGGATTGATTTATTAAACAGGTTCCCGATTGAAGTTTTGATGTTATTAAAATAATACCGTGTCACTACTATTTTAAAATAATTATGTGATTGAATGTTTAATTATATATCGGTACCTCAGAAGATAAATCTATTAGGTTATGTATACATACCTAAAGAGAAGTTGGCAGAATTGACGATTGAAAAGTTATAGCTTACATCACACTTTTACTGTTAATTATTTTAAAAAGGTTTACTATATTTACGTTAATGTACGATTTAGCACATTGCAATGAACAGTGTGTGCCTCTTCCTACGTCTTTCTCAAAGCTGATATCTAATACCTCCCTGAACGGCGTTGTGTAAACGCTAATAAATTTCTTGCACTTACTAAAATTGTCTCGTAACTCTCCGAGTCAATATCGGCCAGACTTCGATCGTTATTAAATTTTGATTTATAGCCTCGGCGGTGTTTAAGATGGTCGAGAACAAAACGACACTTACACACGGGCGTGTCATACTAAAGAAAAAAGGATTAAATAGATGAATAATGGATGAATGAACGATTCTTTTCTTTCGAAATTCGCGTAAAAGGATATCGGGATTAAGATTACATTTAAATGAGTTTTTATAAGAGCAGCTTTATATATACATCGCGTTAGTTTAAATATGATTATAGCGTAGACGTAGAGAATTTATCAACCCACTCTTTGTGAGGTATAATTAGCATTATATTGAAAAGAGTCTTTCTATACGTTGCTTTCCAATCTCCGTTGTCATTACCTAGGTTTTCCAAGCGCTCTTCGATCTGGCTTAATCCAGAGGAGGCATTTTTAATTAAATAAAGCTGGAGAGGAATTTTCCAACACTTACTTAACCTCTCTCCAATCAACCGCGCAGACTATGCTGGGGCCTCGCTAATTTGAAACCGCGATTGTTATGGATGATAAGGCACGGATTTTCGGAGTGTTACAAAATCCCCTTAAACAAATCCGGAGGAGGGTGAATATAGAATGAATTTGTCTTGACGTTCGATTTGATTTTGACGTGTGATGTAGTTAATTCGGATGCTGTTAGATGTCGCTTTTCTTGTTGATTGGCAAATAGTCAGCAAAATACGATTGGAATAATTTAAAATTTGAATATTAGTAGTGGGGGTTAATGATGATCTTAACCAAATGATGAGTATTGTTAATTGATTGTATGTATACAAGGTGTTTAGAAACTTCCCAGATAACAATTTAAGGTTAATACAAGCCTTTTTAAACGTTATTCCGACAAGGGAAAAAGGTTGTCAGCAAGCTTGTTATGGCAAGGGTGTAAGCTTACTGCAAGGTTATGACAAGCTTGCTAGTTGACACAGGACAAGGTTTTTCCCAAGTAAGGTTACAGGTTAAGCTTGTCTGTAAAAGCATGTGATAAGGTTACCATGGCAAGGTTCCCATAAGCTTGTCTGTAAAACGATATGACAAGGTTGGAATGATAATGTTGAGCCAAGCTTTAGAGAAAGCCTGTACAAACCTTGATAAAAGTTTGTAACAATCAAAACAAAATAGGAATTGGATATTAATTTCTTCTTTTTCTTGGTTTCTAGGTCATAAAAATATAGAAATGTACATTAAGGACGTTTCGTTTTAATTTCAAGAGCTTTTTCAAGATATATGTAAAAATATAAATTATAAATGGTATACATTTTTTTTTTAATAAACAAAACATTGTTTACTATGAATTTTGAATTATGATTTTATCATTTATTAAACAATTTACTTATAAGTTACACCATTTACAATTTATATTTTTATATGTATACTTGAAAAAGCTTTTGAAATCAAAGTGAAACGTCCTTATTAATGTACATTTCCATATTTTTGACCTAAAAACCAAGAAAATGAAGAAATTAATACCCAATTCCTATTTTGTTTTGATTGTTGTAAGCTTTTATCAAGGTTTGTATAAGCTTTCTCTAAAGCTTGGCTATAGTCAAGGAAAGGAGTTGGGTATATGACCTCTTCTTCATGTGACTTTGAAAATTACTAAAATATTTTAAGGAAAGATATAACCAGCAAGCTGAAACCAAAATAAATTTCGTACAAATAAACTTTATGTAACTTCCAAGTGTTTCCAAAAATGTTTTTTACAAATTATTGCTAAACAAAACTTAGAGAGAATTTTAGTAAATTAGATATAATTTGCGTTCTTTTTATTATTTTCGGATGCCGTCCATCGTCTCCTAAAATATTTTATTGTTTTCAAAATCACATCTGTTTGCATCAAGTAAAATTCATTTAAATAAAATTAGAATTTCAGTATTTAATAATAAAAAAAAAAAACTTCTACATATTTATATATACATATTTAGATTGCGTTTTTATATTTATATAGAAACAACACTATAATCTATTTTCCGTTGCCATCGTGTTCCGCGATTCTCTGTAATAAAAAACGACAACTATTAAAAAATTAAACAATACCAGAGATGGGAAGACAAGGGAAACGGCTATCAGTTTTCCAAGAGTCGACAAGTCGTCGTGGATATTATGAAAAGTAACTGTTTCCCTCGTTACTACAAATACAAACTATCTTATTTTACTATACTTAGTGGTTATTAAATAAAATACTCACCAAAAATAATTTTAAGCATTTCAGTCTTCTGGAAAGGGTTTTTTTAAGCTTTTCCCTGTTAGAGAATGATTTGCCGCAATATTGTCCTCTAGTGGCTTTTTTAGGATGTTTGATGTCAAACTCATAACGTTCCTTCCATGGGTTGATATCAAATATCGAATCTGTAAATTTTTTGTTGGAATTAATTCAATAAATGAACATGGTTTCGGACTTAAAAAACAGGTAATAATTTAAATAATATCAATTACTCACCAACTTTTTTTCTCCAAGAAGAGTTTTCAACTATTTGATGTTTACTAATGTCATAGAAGCTTCTATATTCGCTGAAAAAGAATTTCATAAGTTATGAAATTGATTCTCCTCTTAATCTTATTAGTTACCATATAATGCCTGTTGTATTGTGGCAGTCTGTTGGGCCAAACCTTAAACCGTATTCATTTTAGTTTCTAAACACTCTGCTATGAAAGAAAATCTTCTAAGACCTTCCACATTACGCCTGGGTTTAATTTAATTTGGTGACGCTCATTACTGTAATCGGTTCCTAAAAAATATTTGATAACATTAGAATGATTTCTTGAAATAAGAGATACAAATACATATATATAATATTCTTATTAATTATAACACAAATTTATATGTGTATTTTTGAATTTATTTAAAAATCTATTACACTGTCATTAAAACTGAAAAAAACCTCAAACATTTAATTATTCATAATTTCTGATTATACAAAATCAAATTATACTACAAGCTATCTAGTTAGCAATATAAACTATAACTTTTAAACTAAGTGCATTGGCTTATGCGCTTATGGTGTAGAAAATTAGGTTAGAATTATATGCAATAGTTGGGGCAATTGGGCAGACACAGTTCAATTCATCGGTTAGAATTATAAACTATTGATATTCTTGAAGCAACAACGCATATCTGGTAAAGATATAAAAATTAGGTAATACTTACTTTTGCATGAATGATGTTTTAAACTATTATACACTGAAACAGCTCAAACGCGTACAACACAACTGGACACAACAAATAATGGCGGTCGATGACAGAATAGCGGAATGGCGGTTAAATCAAAAAAAAATCAATACTCGATAAACGATTGACGCCGAATCACTCCGGAAATACACGAAGTCACCGTACCTTGATATAATAACTTTGCCGCAACCTTGCATTAACCCCAGCATTAACCTTTTACTGTTAAGTTTGTCTGGACAAGGTAAAGTTAAGCAAGTGGCAAGCTTATCGTAAGCTTACGTGTTATCTGGGTTAATGCTTAATATGGAAAATAAAACAAACTTTTTTTTGAATGGAACGATTAATATAAAGTTTAGTGTACCTATTTCTGATAGTTTTTGAAATATTCACACTTATTTTGTGTTATTCTATTAGGTGCCACACCAAACATATTAAATTAAATTTATGAAAATATCCCCAGTAACCAACTATATTTATTTCATATTTTATATTTAAAAAATATTAAATCTTTCTTGAATATTAGTTATATTAATATAATATGCATAAAATATATTATAGAAAATATATTTAAAAAATATATATGTTATATAGCATTAATAATATTTTATTGCAAATGTTTTCTCAATATATTTTTCATAACTTTGCAAGAATATTTTGCTTTGTATTTCTGTAAATATTTATTTCATATAAAAAAAAAGATTGAATTTTTGCTTTTGTACATTTGGTGCGTAGGACGAATAATATAAAATGGGTAAAATATGCATACATATTAAGTAGGTATGTACCTATTTAAAATGATAGTTTAAAGATTAAATTAGATAATATATAGATATCTAATATGATTTAATTACTATCTAAGTTGAGCGCCGTAACTTTTCTATTAATATATCTGCGTTTTGTATTATATTATTTGTAATATTTGTAAGTTGCGAACGTCAACACAACACCTCTATTCATTACGGTGCCGGTGTTATATGATTTAGTATTGTTTATGCGTCTATGGATTAGGTACATAGAATGCATACGCGCACGTGCGTATCATCAACGTTTTCATTCGTTTGTCCGTTACATGTTATAGTTTATAATAGTATACGATTAGGGCAGATTAGGGTTAACTGTGTAATTAATTGTTGCGGGGTGTGTTTTAGTGTTTATGGTGACTACGAGGTAAGCAAAACTTTGAACATGTCATGGCATTTATAAGATAATTGGAATGCTCAATATCGCTATGTACAGAAATCGTTTAATAATATAATTGTAGGAATTTTATGCATCATATATGTACTGCATCTACCAGATAAATTGCTACTTGATTTGCTTAAGAGATTCATCTCGGTAGATAAGCGTCATAACCTCAAATAAAGGTTAGAATACGTTGTGTTGTATTATTGTTTGTACGTAGAATGTTTTCAAATATTATGAAATAAAGTAAAAATAAGTATCGTAAGTATTAGAATGTAGCTATCACTCCAATTATTGTAAATGCTCCAAATGTACTAGTAGGTGTTGATAATGTTGTACGATGTTTTATTCATGGTATGATCTAATACAATTGGCATTGTTTTAGAGGCTACAAGGAAACGCCATGAGAGCGCCACTACCGAAGATATGAAAAAGCCATAAGGTTGTACCTGGCACCAGCCAAGGCTAGACTTAAAAATGAGTATTTTTCATTTTTATTGGCTTATTCAAATAAAATGATAATAAATACGTTTGTTTTTTATTTAGAACACTTCAATTAAAAAATAGTGATTAAACTGATAAACCTTCAGTATGCCTTAAAAGATGCCAGAATTATTGATTATTAACTTGTATGGTGAGTGTGAAAAAACAAGTTCTTGCCTTTTAGACAACTCTATGTATGTTTCAACTTTTTGTTATCGACGTTATACATTCTAAATAACCAAGAACAATTTTAGTTCATTTTGACAAATTAAATAGATTGCATAAAAAAATCTCAATTTTCATTTAAATAATATTTTACAAATATTTTAGAAAAAATATTGGGCTTACATTAATTTTAAAATATGGAATAAATATTTTAATTGAATTTTTAAAAATATCTATGTAATATTTCTGGCTGTTAGGAATTCAGTCAAGATTTAAACAATTATTTAAATAATAAGAAAAAACATGCTACGAAAATTAGACGTAAAAAGCATATATTATTATTATTATTATCCTTCAGTTTCTTTAAAGAATTAGCTAAATTCCGTGCCGACATCCTTAGAATATCTAATCGTAAGTAATATTTAAATTCCTGAGATAGATACCGCGAGACTCAACCAAGTTTAACTGCCGTTCTAATTAGTTCTGATATTATCCAGTAGACGGCGTAGCTGAGATAGTTTTGAATTACCCTCTAATTAAACGTAATTCCTGAACTTATTTCTATCTTATTGTTCTCGTAGCTCTTATCTGAGTTTATTTAAGAAATTGGACTGGAGGAATGTGAGGTACTTTATTTATGGACGATTAACAGTATATTTTTAAAAAACAAATTCGCCCTACAATCAGTTGTCTGTAGAAGTTATGGGCAAAGTAGTGGGGGGAAAGAAATGTCGTATTATTGCCGTTTATTTTACAGCTCGATTCGTTTAATTTGTCTCCTTGGTGAATTGATATTTATCTGAGTTAATTTCTATTTAAAGAGCATGATTTTTAATAACATGGTGCCCGATATTATATAATTTGTAAGATAGCCACTATGTGGCGTTGTAGGCTTTTATGTTGAGTTAATCTTAAATAATCTTCAATCCATATTGAGTACAAGATAACCTGTAAAAATGGATGTGGAATAACTAAATTGTTGTTCATTTTGCAGTATCAAAATTAATCTGCACTATATACAGGGTGAGTTTTTTATCTTGAGACAACGGAATATCTCTAAAATACTGCATCAAAAACAAAAGATTTGTTATAATGTAGGGTGTAATGTTTGCTTGCTTCTCTTTTTTGTGTATTTTTTCTAGACGTTTACAAACATGTTTTTTTTTGCGATTATAGCGCAATCTGTTACGAATCGAAAAAAAATGTTTCAAACAAAAACTACATACTTGATGGCGTAGGATCCGAATCTGCAATACAAAAAGGGGATTTCCATTTAAGATGTTAAAGTTCTCCCCCTCCCACTCTGGGGGGTGAGGTGGGGGATCGAGTTCGGCACCATTCAGTGAATCCCCTACATTATAACAAATCTTATTAAGATTTTTTTTTGATTTGATGCAGTGTTTTGCAGATATTCCGTTGTCTCAAGAAAAAAAACTCACCCAGTATAACACACATAGAAAGTTCAAAGTTAGTTACTATATTCAAAACCAAGTTTAAACACGTTCCAAATGTGTTCCAAACAGTGTTATTCCTAACTTTAATTTATTTATAATAGAATTTTCGACAAACAAAATTGAAATTGAAGAAATCGCATACATAGTGACGATTTAAAACTTTTTTGGACTAGGGCTCACGTGGGTACAATTGGTAATGAAAGGGCAGGTGTTTGGGGAAATGAGGGTCAGTTTGTCGTATCAAGCGGTAGCTTTGATTAAACAGATCACTATGATTTTAAATCATACTTATCTAGAGATTGGAGGGTTAATGATTCGCATTGTGAGTGCGGTGGAATAGATGTAGCGGGATTTCGTTTGAATGCCCACTAACTGATGAGAGTGACGGTGCGTATAGAAGCTAAGGTATTAATTAAAGGGGTTAAATTGGCCCTAACCTGAAACAGATATTAGAGATATTGATTGAATCGGTAGAATGGTGGGGATTTTCTAGTAATGTTGATAAAAATTTGGCAGGTTAAGGGCATGGTATTTATATAGTTAGTAGAGGGTAGCAGGTATTTATAAATGAATATTATCATTAATCTTTACTGGCTTGAATTGGTGTTAAATTATTGGTATTAGCATAGTTGATGTAAATGTCAAAATTTGAACAAAAATCATAATATCTTAAAAACTGTTGAATATAAGTATAGGAAATCTTAATAGTATTCGTCATGGAATTTCAAAAATATAATAATGTAATAATAATAATAATAATAATAATAATAATAATATTTATTAGTCCAGTTAGATCAAAAAGCATTGATATAGGACAAGTCAAAGAAATGGAAGAAAATAAGAATACAACAAAAAACAAGAAGCAAATATAAACAAATTCTTATGAAAAATAGAACATAACATAAACTGTGTTTTGAATTAATAGTAAAAGAAAAATAGAAAAACAAAAAAATCTGTTGAAAGTTATCATTAAGATATTCGTTTACCGAGTAATAGGCTTTCTGAATTAATAATGATTTTACTCTCTTGTTGAATAATCTAATGGAATTGATGTTCTTTATATCTGCTGGAAGATGGTTATACAGTACAATGCCTTTGTAAACTGGATTTGCTTCGAAGTAAACTAATCTATGCTTAGGAATTTGCAGGTCGTGGTTAAATCATACGTGTGTATATCTTTCAGTTGTGTGAATTGCGCAATATGTTCTTTAATGTATACTATACATTTCAAAATATAAGTGGCGGGTATTGTGAGTAAACGATGTTGTTGGAAAACGTGTTTGCAACTGTCTCTATAACGTAGTCCAAATATGCACCTAATGGCTCTCTTTTGTAAAACCAATATTCTTTGCGCTGCAGAGGCACTACCCCAACAAGCAATGCCATATGTCGCTTTTGCGATAGCTCTTAGTCTCCGCAGAGCGTAACAGCAACATGCAATTCCCTTGATGAAAGCATCTATGTGATTTTCCCAGTTTAGAGACTGATCCAGAGTAATACCAAGTAGTTTTGCCGACGTTGTTTCGTCAATAGATTTATCTCCTATTTTAACAAGAATGCTTTTGTTTATTCGAGTACTTGATGTTGAAAACTGTATTGTTTTTGTTTTTAGCTGGATTCATAGGAAGGCCATTTTTAGAGAACCACTTGCCTATATCGTTTATTTGAAATCGAGCAACTCTGGGACAATTCTGTTCCATTTGACTGGCTATTGATAATAGTGATATCGTCCGCATACATTACAAGTTTACTATTTTCAATGTTCAACTTGATGTCGTTCATGTATATTGAGAACAATAGTGGACCTAATATAGAACCTTGAGCCACAACAGCGCGTAATCGGAGTTTATTAGAATAAATTTGATCAAGTTTTACTACTTGCTGTCGGTTTGTAGTATAAGATAATATAGGGTGATAAATATATTGGGGTTTCTATTTAAAATACCAAAGTTTATGGCGACTTCCGATTAACCGGAACTGCAAAAAAGTATTTTAGAAAAAAAAATAAGTGTCGAATTGTTACAAACCCCAAATTTTTAAAGCGGAAAACTTCTAACTAATCACTTCTGTGGAATACCCTGTACATTATGCTATACTATACTAAACTATGTATTAAATTACAGTATCTCCAGTTTTCTTATACTTTCATTCCCCTCAGAACTAAATTTAAAATTACAAAACATCTGCGCGCGGAACATCCAAGCCAGGATGCGAACCAGTTCGCCAGGCGCGCCAACCGACAGGGTTGAGGATTACGGAGGAGAGATGTAGAATATTCAAAGTTTCACCGTAACAATCTAATCCCATCCGGGGCTTAATGGGAATCCGAGACTGCACGTTTTATGAAATATCCTTACATATATTAGCATATCTGTTTACCTAATGCGATTTGCAAGAAGCCAGGCATCGTTTTGGCGCGGGGAGGGCTAAGCCGAAGCGGTTTTGTTCGGAAACATCTAGATAGACCGACATTTTGATATGCCTAACGTGTGCAACGTTTAAAGGAATAACTGTGTGTGATCTCATAAGAGCTTTATTAATCGCATGTATAGAAAACGTCATATTGATGATGCCGTTATGGGGGGATAGAAAATTATTCTGCGAATACTAAGAGTATATCTTTGACGGAATGCTTTACCTCAGGTTTTCGTGGTGCTTTTAGCCGATAATCTAATTTGCGGGAGGTGTAGGCGTCACGTCGTTGAACGCGAAAGGGAAATGTTTCCCACCCCGCACACTTATCAGGCAAGAAACAAGCTAAGCGAGCTGTCAAAAATACCATCTAAATTACGTTCCGTATAGAAAAGGGATAACGCGTTATATTTCTAAGTGGGAATATTGATTTAAAAGAGAAATAAATTGAAAATCACCGTTTTAAAATTGTGTAGTTGTAGTGTAGATGGCGCTGAGCTAGTTGTAAGTATAAGAGTAGTCGTAAGTTTTACAGTTGGTACTGTAGGTACGATAGTCGTTTTGCATTTTGTATTAATAGCAAATTAAAATAAAGCCTTAAGCTGAATAGTAGTGTTATTGAAGGCCACAATACTACAAATTGACGAGGAGGATTAAAAGAAGAAAGTGGCTAAGGTTGGGAAAGAAACCAAATGAGGTTTGAAGAAAAAGTTTTACCAAGGCAAGGTTAAGGCGGAAAAATAAGCAAAATAAGAATGCATCGGTAATTTCAAAGTAGGAAAACATATAGAAATTTATAACGAGCGATTGGAGCAATATATGGTGGCAAATAATACGAAGGAAGAGCAAAAAGTTGCTGTTTTGTTAACAACAGTAGGTCAACAGGCATATTAAGGTATTAGGGGATCTGGCGGACCAAAGTTGTCTAGTAACAATGATTACAAAACGTTATGTGGTACGTTAAAATCGCAGTTTGCACCAAAAATACCATAATATATAGTATCTATCCAACACCCTGTTATAAACAACAAAAGCTGCACCTGTACTGCCCTCACCCTTCTACCCATGTGTAAAAATTTCTAAACCCTCTACTACGTGTTTCCCTGCTATACCCTTACCACATTCAAAGAGTGTAGGCTCTTCTTCCCCGAGACTTCTCTTTAAGGATTGATTTCTGCCAATGGTACCTTAATAAGCTAGCAGCAGACCGCATTTTTAATTGTAAAATCCTTTTTACCGATGAAGCGAATTTTTCAAGGACTTCAATTATGAATTTCCACAACAACCACACGTGAGCAGATGAAAATCCACATGAATTTGTACAAACGCATTTTCAAGAACAGTTCTCATTAAATGTATGGGGTGGTATAATTGGAGATCATTTGATTGGTCCTTGTTTTTTGCCTGGTCGACTTACTGGTCAGTCATATAGGCTGTTTTTGCAGAATGAATTGCCTTTATTACTTGAAGACTTGCCCCTTTTACTTAGAAATCAAATGTGGTATATGCACGATGGCACCCCATCACATTTTTCTATTTTGGCTTGGGATTATTTAAATGAAGTATATGAGAATAGGTGGATAGGATGAGGTGGACCTCAGCCTTCGCCCCCTAGGTCCCCTGACTTAAATAGTATAGATTTTTTCCTGTGGGGACATCTCAAATCTCTAGTGTATACAACACCTGTGAATACTGTTGATGACTTACGAAATCGAATAATCGATGGATTTGAAACGATAAGAAATATTCCAGGAGTATTTGAGAGAGTGCGAGCATCAATGAGAAGAAGAGCGGACGCCTGTATAAGGGTTGGAGGAGGACACTTTCAACAATTTTTGTAGCATAGTTTCCTTGTCATTGTTATTAATTAGGGTTTTTATTGTTATTAGTTATGTTACTTTGTATTGTAATAAAACAATGCTACGAAAACCGGGTCATCCTATTTTTTTAACAGGTAGTAACACCTTAACTCTTAAAATTAATAAAGTCAAGTGATTGTCTGAATAAAGCCAGAGCCTGCTAGACCATTTTAAAAAATTTAATTTTCTCTGGCGAATTACAGAAAATTGTTTTCTATTTTTTTTTTTCTCGATAACGGTCAGAGATAAGAAAAAAATACAAGAGATCAAAAAGTTTCTAAACAAGACAGAAAATTTATTGCGTATTTTAGAATCTAGCAGTGGCGCATCGCAAAAAAAGTTCAGGGTGAGAAAAGAGGGCATGACCCCCGAAAAAATTATTACCCTGTAGATTTACATCATAATTTGGCATGGCTAATGATGCAGGCCTTATAGCGTAACCTACCTTCCAAATTTTAGCAAAATATCTCAAAAACTGTAGGAGCTATACAGTAAAAAGTGAACAAATCTCGAAATTTCAACACCCTGCAGATTGGTAATGAAGCGTTTGCAGACCTATGTTTATATGAAATTTTAGGCACAAAATAAATCAAATAATTACCCTCTTCCTTATGTACATGATATTTAGGACAATGTGAATATACATTTGGAAAATCTAGTTCTTTATGTAATTCTCAAATCCGCCAAGATTTTTGCCCCACATATTTTCTCTTCTTAATGCAGTTAGTAAGTTTTTCCTTTTCTGAAACCCTGTTATTTGTAATGACTCAAAATTCTCTCTCCTTAACAAAGTGTAACGTTAATTAATTTACGGCAGAAATAACGACCCAACTTCTTAGAATGGCAAAAACATGAATAAGAACTCCTTGTTCCCCTTGTTGCCGTTTTGGAATTGCGTAAGAGTTGTGCCAGCAATTAATTACAGAATTTTAGTCCTTCATCATCTGTGAAGTGACTTTAATATCCTTAGCGAGAGTTCGTGTGAATTCTAAAATGACAAAAAAGGTTACGATTACTTTTGTTTTTTCAAACGAATTATGTACACAGAGATTCAAAATGATTGTCAATTCCGCTCCTATAGATAGTAACAGGGTGTAGGTATATGCCGCGTGTTTGTAATGAAGGTTCGAAATAAGTCAGTGTTGGAACATAAGAAAGTAAACGGATCTGTCATAAATAAGGAAAACGTAACCTATATTTGAACTCGCATTATATAAACGACTATGGATTGGTGTTTCTGCTTGTAAAAATGAAATGTAATTAATTTAACTTTACTAAATTATGATTTTACAATTCAGTACTAACTGGTGTTTAACTAAATTTATTTATTACTTTAAATTATAACATACAATTACTATAATTATTAAGTGACAAAATTGCATCTCTCAGTTCTTCTATGGTATGCATGCGGTTTCTATAGATCCTAATTTTTAGATAGCCGAACATGAAGTAATCTAATGGGGTTAGATCAGGCAATCTTGGTGGCCATCTTTGTGCTCTAACGAACCTGTCAGCAAAAAACTGTTGAAGATATTGGCAGGTTTGTCGAGCAGTATGTGCTGGAGCATTGTCGTGCTGAAAATAACCTGCTTTAAGCTCATTTTCTTGTAACTCTGCAATAAACAATTCCAACATCTGTTGGTAACGTTGGGCTGTTACAGTTTCCTCGAAGAAAATTGACCCTATTATTCGTTGCCTGGACATAGCTAACCAAAACCAACTTTTACGGGATGCAATTGCGTTTCTTGAAATTCGTGTGGATTTTCTGCAGACTAGATACAATAGTTTTGTAAATTGATATAGTCTGTTAGATAAAACCAGGCTTCATTCGGGAAAAATGATTTGTTTAGCAAGTCATCGTCCCTTAAATTGTTATTCAACCAATGATAATATTCCAATCGCCTATCGTGATCTGATGGTAATAATTCCTGAACCGTAGAAACTTTATAGGGATGAAAATGTAACTTTCTTTTGACAGCTCATTGCGCTGAAGTATATGATAAGCCTATAAAATTATAAAATGTAATAAGCTATTTCACTTAATGTTAATATTGATTTTTGTTGCGCTGTTTGTTGAGCTAATTACCACAGATAAATTCCCTTATTTTCTTACAGTATTCAGAACTATTGTTGGTGATATTAGATGTAAATATAAACGATTTGAAAAAAAATATAAGATAAACAATCGAAAGATACTACAACACGCACGCCAATGTCGCTAAATGTCAAGAAAATTCATTTAATGTATGAAATTTGTATGTAGCTAACTTCGCTAATTAAATTGGTAATAAGTATAGATAAATTCTTCCGGAAAACAGTTTTTTTATTACGACAATCATTTTGAATCACATGGTACAAGTGCAGGTCAAATTGTCCTATAATATGCTATAATTCAAAAATCGATCTACCCCTAAATCCTTTCTCACTTCATTTTATATACCATCGTATATCACGCCATTAGCTCTAATACAGCCCGAAAAAATGATCACGATGATGATTCACCAACTCCCTCTAACATTCCTATGACGAACTCATTGTTCGGCGAGTGTATTTCATACAAATACACGACAAAGATCGTAAATATTATGATAGCCCTTGTCAAAAACAAAACACGGTCGCTCGGGCGTTAGTGTTTCACGTAAATTTATTACGACGCCCTTAAACCGCCGCCCCAAAACAGCAGTGAAGCGAATTCGCGCGCTGTTATAGCAGCGACTGGCTGTCATAGGCAGATCTCTGTATGGGCGGAGGCAATTTATTTACTCTGGCAGTGAAAAAGTTCGAAATTTTACAAAAAAAGAGTGGCGTTGCGATTTTGGTACGTGTAGATTCTACGCACACTGTAAAAAATTACAGTAATTTTGCCATGGTAAATCAGGAATATTACATGTAATAACGTTGTGAATTTACCACAATAAATCACGTAAATTTTATTTTACATGTTTTTTCTAGGATATTTAACATGGAAAAAGAAATTTCGGTAAAATTTATAGCTTTTTCATGTAAGTTTAAGATGTAACAAAAATTCAAAAGGAAAATACAGGAAAAAAACATGTACAATTTTGTAATTACTCTCAAAATTTACTTAAAAGTGTAAAATTGACATTTTTTTGGGATATTTAGTGCACTTTAAAAGTAATTTTACTAGTGAACTATTAATTTTGCTGTAAAAATATGAGGATCTTTTATATTTATTTGTTTTTACTCGAATTTTCGGGTAAAACTATAGATACCCCAGTGACCAACTATATTTGTTTCATATTTTATAAATATTTAAAAAATATTAAATCTTTCTTGAATTAGTTACATTAATATAATATGCATAAAATATATTATAGAAAATATATTAGGAAAACAATTAAAAAATATATATATGTTATGTAGCATTAATAACATTTAATTGCAAATGTTTTCTCAATATATTTTTCATAACTCTGCAAGATTATTTAGCTTTGTATTTCTGTAAATATTTATTTCATATAAAAAAAAAAATTGACTTTTGCTTTTTACATTTGGTGCGTAGGACGAATAATATAAAATGGGTAAAATATGCATACATATTAAGTAGGTATGTACCTATTTAAAATGATAGTTTAAAGATTAAATTAGATAATATATATCTAATATGATTTAATTAGTATCTAACTTGAGCGCTGTAACTTTTCTATTAATATATCTGCGTTTTGTATTATATTATTTGTAATATTTGTAAGTTGCGAACGTCAACACAACACCTCTATTCATTACGGTGCCGGTGTTATATGATTTAGTATTGTTTATGCGTCTATGGATTAGGTAGATAGAATGCATACGCCTACGTGCGTATCATCAACGTTTTCATTCGTTTGTCCGTTACATGTTATAGTTTATAATAGTATACATAGGGCAGATTAGGGTTAACTGTGTAATTAATTGTTGCGGAGTGTGTTTTAGTTTTTGTGGTGACTACGAAGTAAGTAAAACTTTGAACATGTCATGGCATTTATAAGATAATTGGAATGCTCAATATCGCTATGTACAGAAATCGTTTAATAATATAATTGTAGGAATTTTATGCATCATATATGTACTGCATCTACCAGATAAACTGCTAGTTGATTTGCTTAAGAGATTCATCTCGGTAGATAAGCGTCATAACCTCAAATAGAGGTTAGAGTACGTTGTGTTGTTTTATTGTTTGTACGTAGAATGTTTTCAAATATTATGAAATAAAGTAAAAATAAGTATCGTAAGTATCAGAATGTAGCTACCACTCCAATTATTGTAAATGCTCCAAATGTATTAGTAGGTGTTGATAATGTTGTACGATGTTTTATTCATGTATGATCAATACAATTGGCATTGTTTTAAAGGCACAAGGAAAACGCCATGAGAGAGCGCCACTACCGAAGATATGAAAAAGCCATAGGGTTGTACCTGGCACCAGCCAAGGCTAGACTTAAAAATGAGTATTTTTCATTTTTATTGGCTTATTTAAATAAAATGATAATAATTAATACGTTTGTTTTTTATTTTAGAACACTTTCAATTAAAAAATAGTGATTAATTTGATAAACCTCCAGTATGCCTTAAAAGATGCCAGAATTATTGATTATTAACTTGTATGGTGAGTGTGAAAAAACAAGTTCTTGCCTTTTAGACAACTCTATGTATGTTTCAACTTTTCGTTATCGACGATATACATTCTAAATAACCAAGAACAATTTTAGTCCATTTTGACAAATTAAATAGATTGTATAAAAAATCTAATTTTCATATAAATATTTTAGAAAAAATATAGCGCTTACATTAATTTTAAAATATGGAATAAATATTTTAATTGAATATTTTATCTATATTTAGAAAAGAATATGAAAAATATATTTAAAAACCTCTCACGAAAAATATTTATAAAATATATTTTTAAAAATATCTATGTAATATTTCTGGCTGTTAGGGTATGATTCTTTTTGTCCCATCTGTATACCAGTTTTGGTTTTGAATTCTTGCTTTTTGTTTTGTTCCCCACCAATCCTATCCCAAGATAACCTTGAAGTCTTTGTCGATGGAGAGTTTGAGAGTAATTATATCAGTGGGCATTTCAAAGATAGAGTTTGTGTGTTTGGCTATATTCCATGATACTGAAACCATAATTCAAGATCTCACTGAGTACTAAGTCTTTCCATGTTTAGTGATTCAACTGCAAGGAAGCTAGGAAAAAAATCATGTGTTAAGCTATCTACGCTTTCACTGTAATTGCATTACAAATATGGTCTATCTTATTCTACTGGGTAGAAACAAAATCCCATTCTGGAGTCATTGTTAGATAAAATGCTGCTTCTCAAATGGAACACTAACTATGGTCTTTTTTGTTATGTATCGTGAATAAAGGAAAACTATAACCTTTTTACTAATCTCGGAATTGTTATATTCAGAGAGTGGATACCAGGAACGACAGTATCATCACAAATTTTGCATAAATTCTCTACATATCAAATCTATTCGTTCTAAAAACAAGACTTCCGAATGAAATTTCTCTGAATGTGGTAGACCTATCCTTCTAGGAACATTTTCCGATTGGCAAAATTATCACCTCACTCCAAATCCTTTTCTAAAAGTCTCTAAAACGACAAGACTTACCAGAACAAAACCTCTAACCGATCTTTCTTTCATTTCAGCATCGAGTAATTATTGCTTGCATCAAAAACCTCTCGTATGCATAGGCAAAAAAAAGAAGGAGAAATATTTACCGCTTTTACCGTAATCTCACTAAGTACCGGGCCGCGTCTACCGGCCAGGATAACCCCTCACTCATACACCAGCGATTGCAATCGCGAAAACTCGACCAAGCGTTTAGCGTATTCCGGTCGAGAAGTTGGTGTGCTTTGCTGTTCGCTGGTTAGGAAGAAGGAAAGAGAAGAGATACGCCTATACCGGTTCTACGAAGGAAAAAGATGAACTCGAACACGCTTAATGTGCTACAGCGCTTGGAAATATGTCTGGTCTAAGTGCTCGCTTGCATGAATTTGTGTTCTAGATGTTACTCGTATGTAAGGACATCCTTTTGACAAACTGGAATGTTTAAGCTTTTAAATCCTGCATATGGTGAATCATAACATATTTTTCGGGATGACAATGTTTCGTAAGATCTTATAAGGAAAGTTTATACCTAAGTATACGAAAGAAAAAGATCTGTAGAGGCTGCTGAAACAGTGCGCCATAGCTCGTTTACGAATTAAGATGGAATTTCATCAGTGGCGGTTTCTGTATAGGAGCACATGAGCACGTGAACCCCCTAAACAAATCCTCGACTACAAACTAATAAAATCTATTACTCGATCTTAATATATTCGTGAAATATAACGCAGCGAAACGAATAAACGACGCGACGTTCCTTTCTATACATATGTATGTACATCGCGAGCAAGCGACCGACGACAGAGCACGTGCGCCGAGTAGGCGGGACTACGTTGTTTTTATCCAATGCCTAGCCGCATAAAGGACGTAGCGGAGGTGGGGAGGGATACGGCAGAGTCCATATGAACGGTGCACAAATTGAGTGTGCTCCTGTGCTCGCTTTCGTTGCGTTCTCGGGTCACGTTAACAAATCGATCGACATTAACGTTCAGATATCGTGTTTTACGGATAAACTATATTATATATGTTTTGTTTATGAATCACTCACCGTTCACAGGTCGTAACTACCATAAGAACTAATACTGTTTGTTGGTGACAGGGTTATAATGAAACCAAGGGTGCGTAATTATTTTAATTTATTAAATAACATACTGCTGTAGTTTTTTATTAAAAAAAAACAATTATCTGAATAAATTTCCTAATTTAATGTTATTTTCATTTGAAAGTTGTTTTGATATTTTAGAATAACGGTGTATTTCTTTATACTTTAAGTTTTAACAGAATTTTCGTGACTATATATAACATTATATTATTTATTTCACTATTGCTATATTTTTCCGTATTGAACGAATTTGTTTCCAGGTTTTTTGTTTGTTTTCTGGCTCTCTGCTTCTTACGTGCGAGTGAGAGAGCCAGTGTGATATAGATATCGGGTTGGCTCACGTGTTGTTTTTTTTTGCTTGGAATTTAAAAATTTTAATATATTAATCTATTTAATTTGTTGCTGATATTAAGCCACTGCTCAATGTTTAATCACACTCGTACAGTTTAGATCAGTAATTAATACAGGTCTGTATTAAATTTAATTTTATATTTTAGTTTTAGGTATAAGAAGATTTTCAAAGAATTGTAGATGATAAAAGTTGATATAATTATCACAATAATCATGGTTGTAACAATTTAAATACTTAGTGTTAATTTATAAATATCTTAAATTTAACTTTGTAAAAAAAAAGGAAATTAGACAGTATATTTGTTAAAAAAAAACTATCTATTTTATTTAAAACACTAATTTAAATTTTCGTTTGAGGTACTTCATCTACAGCAATACGTTTATTAAACCCGCGCACATAAAATCACAAACTTAAACTCGTAAATCTGTAACTGTTCCCAAAAAACGTACATTTCCCTCAAAAATACAAATAATAATTGATTTTTTTTAGAAAAACAAAAATAAATTGGCAACAGCGCAGCCGCAGTTAAAAACTACGCCGCATCGTTAAATCCCTCTGCAAAAGGCCGACAAAGCGAAGCCGCCACTAATGCGCTTTGGTGCAGCCGACAAACAACAAGAATATATATAGTACGTAAAAAAGTAATGAAATGAAATGTACAGTACGTAAAAAAGATAATGGAATGCACACAAAAACAAACAAAGTAGTATTGTAAGTAAACACTAAACAATATATAAATAAGAACTATGGATGCAAACAGTTTTACTCTGCAATATTTGAAAGACAATTTTAATTAGTTTAGTTATGAACAAAAAATTCAAGTTAAAAGTATGGGCAGACCAAAACCAGAACTTAATTTGACGCAAACTACAAAGGGCAAATTTAGAGACTTTACAAAAAAATTTAAGAAGAACATGTACAAAAAAAATGATTGGATTTTATTTAAAAATTTGCATGTTCTTGATTTTGTGAACACCCTACGTTTCCGACCACGAGCCGCCACTGGGTATAAGGTGCACCAGAATATTTTTGGTAATGGAAGGTTTTATACTATTGGCTGGAATTTCTTCTGGATTTTCACAAGCGCCATCTTCAGGGCCGTTGCTAATACTGTTGAGCTAAAACTGAAAGACTAACACATGGGAATGGATTTATGTAAGAGTAAGGATTAGTGGAACAGGGTGGTTGTGATAGAGTTGTTTGGAGATAAATATTGTGTAATTAAGATGTTCAAGGATTTCCATGGATTTTCAAAATTTTACAACTGTAATTGTGAAGATTTCGAGAAGGGATTTGGACAGAATTGAATTGGATTGTTTCGCCAATGTAAGCGCTGACGTACAAGCATGCGATTCGATAAACGCCAGGAGCTTAGGATTATGAACTTTCATGGGAAAAGAATCTGAATGTTTGGAGTTGGATTTAAAACCGGTTTTGATGTTGTGTTTTTGGACAGGATCTTCCCTAACCGTTGGCAGACTATGCAACGAGAAGGCTTTTTCGATAAGCCCCAGCAAAGACACAACGATGTTCCAAGCTGAGTTTACTGCAATTCACTGTTGCCCTCCAATCCTATTCCTTTCAGAAAGTGTAGGATGTCAGAGGGCCTCAGTTTAGGTAAGTCTCCCTCTTCGATTTCACATGCTTCCAGGCGCAACGCCCTCGAGTTGCACAGTGCTACGCAGTTTGAGAGGAGATGGATGGGTGTTTCATCCTGTTCCCCACAAAATCTACATTCAGATTCCTTTTCCAATCCAAGCTTACTCAGGTGTCCTTTCAGTCTACAATGGCCTAAAAGTATTCCTGTTAATATGCGAACATTGTTCTTACTCATGTTGATGCATTCTGTAAATCTCTTCTGGTTATAAGTTCCCAGAAGAATTTTACTTTGCCTCATTCCCTGGAGATTTTCCCAATAACTGGATTTTCTCTGCTCCATTTCTATTTTTAGTTTCTTCAGTATTGTACTGCTACTTAACCCGCAAAAGGTTCAGGCCCTACAAAAGGCATTCCAGCCCCTTTTTTTGCGAGGTTATCTATTATTTCGTTTCCTTCCACTCCTGTGTGACCCGGAACCCACAGGAGGGTTACTTTATTTCTTTTGCCTAGCTCATTTAGTTTCCATAGGCATTCCAAGACCATCTTGGAGCTGATTTAATATGAGCTCAGCGCCTTGATGGTTGCTTGACTATCAGACATGATGATAATCTCCTGCTTCCGATAGTTCCTATCCATATTGAACTGAACACATCTTTCAATAGCGTGTATTTCCGCCTGAAATATACTTGGGTATTTCCCAAGCTTTCGAAATATGTAGTTTCTAGGCCCATATATTCCTATTCCAGTTCCTTCTGCCGTTTTGGAGCCATCAGCATACCATTTGATGGCATTTCTATTCAAGTTCAAGATGGTGTTATGATCCCACTCGCTCCTGTTACTTAGCTTTATGGTGAATTCCTTCACAAAGCTAATTTTTTTTAACATATCATCCGGGGGCAATATCCCAGGTTTGATCACCGTCAGGAGATTGAGGCCTATGCCTAATCATTCCTTCCTTGACCATTCTTAGTGCGGTTCTTTTCGCCACGCCCTCTACTACAATGTGGAGGGGGGCAAGATCCAATACTACTTCAATAGCTGCTGTTGGGTAGGTCTTCATAGCTCCCGTTATGCATACACATGCTAATCTTTGCACTTTCGAGAGGTTAATTCTCGCGGTAGCCAGATTAGTTCGTTTGCTCCATGCTACTGATGCATAGGTGATGATCGGTCTCACTATCGCTGTATACATCCAAAGCAGTATTTTTGGGTTGCATCCCCAATTTTTCCCTGCAAAGTTTCTGCACACTAACAGATCTCTTTTGGCCTTGTTGGTTACTTCAAGTTCATGTTTGTTCCATAGAAGTTTATTGTGTAGGGTAAGGCCTAGATATTTAACTTCCGCTCTCCATTCTATATTTTGCCCATTCAGTTTTATGGTTCTAAGATTGGATTTTCTTTTCCTGGTAAATGCTACTAGGGTTGTCTTAGTGGGGTTGACATTGAGTCCCATCGATTGACACCATCTTCTCGTGAAGTTCAATCCTCTTTGAACTATGTCACAGACGGAAAAGTAAGTCATCTCCATTAATAACAAGTCTGTGTACAAAGGATATTTGGAGTTTTGGATAAAGCAATCGCTATTGCCAGTTTAGGATTGGAGGATCTTACAGAGGTGTTTGGAGGACTATATGATGCTAATGATAGAACACAAAAGATGGGTTGGATTTTGGATTCACACTATTGGAATGATTTGGTAATAACGACTTACTTAATTCAAGAAGAACTGGTGAAGGTTTTATGGATTTCAAGACGGAACATCCAATGTCTTTGTTAAGGCCATCTTTCCCTAAAAATTATGAATTTGCAACCTTGTCCTTCAAGGTTTGTAGCACCATTGTTTTAACACCCTATATGCAAATAAAATAACAATCCATAAAAAGCACGTTTAAACACGTTATATTTTTTTTGTCATCAAGCAGATTCGCATCTATACAGTGTGTTAAAAAAAGTTTGTCGGATATTTTACCCAATTGTAGTACTGGTGGAAATAAACAAAAAAGTCTTAGTCAACATGGATCCGCAATTCAACTGTTTTTGACATATAGTCGATTGCATATTGTTTTAGTAGGATAAAATTTTTCAAAGAAATTCTGATCGCAATGTAAATTAAACAAATGTTTATTTAAAGTAAAACTGAAGAAATTGTTCTACATGTCCACCGTTCATTTTTAAGCACGCTTCACACCTTCTTATGAAAGATCGACGCAATCTTTTGAAAATTCCTGGAGTCCTCCGAATTTCCTCGCAATAATTTACGATTCGTTGCCTGAGTTCTTTCAAATTGTTTACAGATCGTGCGTACACTAATTGTTTTAGATGCCCCCAAACATAGAAGTCTAGAGGTGTCAGGTCAGGGGACCTAGGAGGCCATGCAGTTGGTCCACCCCGTCCTATCCATCTCTCGTTGTAATCTTGATTTAAGAAATTTCTAACTACGATGGAAAAATGCGCAGGAGCTCCATCGTGCATACACCACATATTTAATCTGTTAAAAAGTGGCACTTCCAACAAAACGGGTAATTCATTTCTTAAAAAATCCAAGTATATTTGTCCCGTTAAACGATTAGGGAGAAATACTGGACCAATTAAACAGTCTCCAAAAATAGCAAGCCAAACATTTGGCGAAAAACGGTTTTGGTGATGCAGTTCAACAACAGCATGGGGATTTTCATCTGACCAGACGTGATTGTTATGAAAATTGAATATCCCGTCTCTTGTAAACCCAGCCTCGTCACTAAATAAAATCTGAGTCGCAAAATTAGGAGTTTCTGCCAGCTTTCGTAAAACCCAATGACAAAAAACCCTACGTGCATCATAATCGAGAGGAGCAAGAACTTACACGCGTTGAATGTGGTAGGGATAGAGCTGCTGTTCCCGCAGAATTCTCCAAATGAGAGGATGACTGACGTTCAGTTCTGCGGCAAGTCTTCGGGTGCTAATATTTGGGTTGTCTTCTACTCGTCTCAAAATATCTAATTCTACTGCGGGAGAAGAAACTGATCTAGGTCTACCAGAACCACCATTAATTTTAAATGAACCAGTTTCGACAGCGGATATGAAGTCTTGAGAAAATCTTATCACTCGGTAACAACCGATTTGGAAATTTCTTCGGCATACATACGCCGTGCTTCAGTGGCATTACCATTGCGCACGACCGTACATAAAATGCATATCGGCCATTTCTGCATTTGTGTACTTATGCATAATTTGAGAACAAAAAAAAATTGACGCAAATGATAAATAATTTATATGACAGATGTCTGACAGAACTAATTTTAAGTCACAATCAGTTGTTTGACAAAGGGAACTATTCTCAAAACCGAAAAATGTTTTTTTTTTTATTTTAAAATATGCAATCGACTATATGTCAAAAACAGTTGAATTGCGGACCCATGTTGACTAAGACTTTTTTTGTTTATTACCACCAGTACTATAATTGGGTAAAATATCCGACAACCTTTTTTTAACACACTGTATATCTAACATTGACGCATCTGGATCCCATTAACGAACACAGAGAAAAGCGGAAAGGAGATTACGTTTTATATCATTCGGTAATAGTTGGTGATATCGGCTACTGTCACAGCGGAACAGTTGACGTGGGATCGACCCTTTTAAGGGCGCACATAAATTTTAAACAAACATAATCGGATCCCCGTCTCACCTCCAACCTTCAACATAGAAATCGATTTCGCCCGTATTCAAATTTGGCCCCGATAAAATACACTAGAAAGAAAAAACATTTGTTTCCATTTCTTGTTTACGATCATCCGAAAAAAAAAATCGAATTAGATGAAATGTATTTTCACCATGCAATTTTAAAATAACAGGTCGTAAAAACATACAAATAAAACCATCGCCAGGCAAGCGAATCGAGGTTTTATCTTCATTTAATACATACATACAAAAAGGACTTAGTTATTTGTGTGTGTGTTTTGTACTGCCATCTATAAGTGTCCTTGATTACTAAGAAATAATGAGGTGTGATCTCATTCCCAAAAGGTTGCCTTCCACACGATGGACAATGTTATTGTGTGTACTGACAATCTGAGATACCCCATTCCTTCCTTGCCCAGTATAGTGTATATATAATGAAGAGGTGGGTGGTTTAGGAGGCATTACATGCTGCTGTAGGAATGGTAGTCCTTATTACTCTTGTTATTCCTAAACACGCAAGTCTATTTGTCTTCCTAAGTCCATAGTTATATAAGTTATATAGTATATAGTTATATAAATTATACCAGTTTTTCCATCATACCAGAGATGCATAAGTGATCATAGATAACAAAAATACTCCAAACTGTGGCACTGGTAATACTAAAAACTTCTCCTAGACCCCTCACCACAAACTGCACTAAACTGGACGTACCCCAGTGACCAACTACATATATTTATTTCATATTTTATAAATATTTAAAAAATATTAAATCTTTCTTGAATATTAGTTATATTAATATAATATGCATAAAATATATTATAGAAAATATATTAGGAAAACATTTAAAAAATATATATGTTATGTAGCATTAATAATATTTTATTGCAAATGTTTTCTCAATATATTTTTCATACTCTGCAAGAATATTTTGCTTTGTATTTCTGTAAATATTTATTTCATATAAAAAAAAAGATTGAATTTTGGTTTTGTACATTTGGTGCGTAGGACGAATAATATAAAATGGGTAAAATATGCATACATATTAAGTAGGTATGTACCTATTTAAAATGATAATTTAAAGATTAAATTAGATAATATATATCTAATATGATTTAATTAGTATCTAAGTTGAGCGCTGTAACTTTTCTATTAATATATCTGCGTTTTTAGTATTGTTTATGCGTCTATGGATTAGGTACATAGAATGCATACGCGCACGTGCGTATCATCAACGTTTTCATTCGTTTGTCCGTTACATGTTATAGTTTATAATAGTATACGATTAGCAGATTAGGGCTAACTGTGTAATTAATTGTTGCGGGGTGTGTTTTAGTTTTTGTGGTGACTACGAGGTAAGCAAAACTTTGAACATGTCATGGCATTTATAAGATAATTGGAATGCTCAATATCGCTATGTACAGAAATCGTTTAATAATATAATTGTAGGAATTATGCATCATATATGTACTGCATCTACCAGATAAATTGCTAGTTGATTTGCTTAAGAGATTCATCTCGGTAGATAAACGTCATAACCTCAAATAGAGGTTAGAATACGTTGTGTTGTTTTATTGTTTGTACGTAGAATGTTTTCAAATATTATGAAATAAAGTGAAAATAAATATCGTAAGCATTAGAATGTGGCTACCACTCCAATTATTGTAAATGCTCCAAATGTATTAGTATTAGTATTAGTTTATTCATGGTATGATCTAATACAATTGGCATTGTTTTAGAGGCCACAAGGAAACGCCATGAGAGCGCCACTACCGAAGATATGAAAAAAGCCATAGGGTTGTACCTGGCACCAGCCAAGGCTAGGCTTAAGAATGAGTCTTTTTCATTTTATTGGCTATTCAAATAAAATGATAATAAATATGTTTGTTTTTATTTAGAACACTTCAATTAAAAAATAATGATTAATTTGATAAACCTTCAGTATGCCTTAAAAGATGCCAGAATTATTGATTATTAACTTGTATGGTGAGTGTGAAAAAGCAAGTTCTTGCCTTTTAGACAACTCTATGTATGTTCCAACTTTTCGTTATCGACGTTATACATTCTAAACAACCAAGAACAATTTTAGTTCATTTTGACAAATTAAATAGATTGCATAAAAAATCTCAATTTTCATATAAATATTTTACAAATATTTTAGAAAAAATATAGCGCTTACATTAATTTTAAAATATGGAATAAATATTTTGATTGAATATTTTATCTATATTTAGAAAAAGATATGAAAAATATATTCAAAAACCTCTCACGAAAAATATTTATAAAATATATTTTTAAAAATATCTATGTAATATTTCTGGCTGTTAGGGACGTTTCAATAGCAAAGCTATCATCATCGGCAGAACTACTGATTTTTACGTCCAGTTTAGTGCAGTATGTGGTGAGGGGCCTAGAAGAACTTTTCTGATTATAGATAGTACACCACATTAGGTCTAACCACCATGTTTTTTCATGACCTCTTCTAGTCAACATGAGGGTTGTCTCCGTCCTGGTTTTAATCCTCTCAGGCTGTTAAATCCAAGTAAGCTCTAGGATCTAGGATGACACCAAGATATTTCAATTCTTCTGACAGCTTTATCTCTTCACTTTGGAGTTTTAGGAGTCTCATTCATTCATTCATTTAAGTTAGGGTGGGCGCTTGAGCTAGGTGCTCATTGTACCATCCCTATTGATTCTCTTATTTCCACTCGAGCAGCTTGGTGTTCTCTATAAAGCCCAGTATCTTGCCCAGTGGAAACTCGAGAACCTTCGAGGGCTCCAATAGATTTCTCCCGAAATACTTCTGCCTAAGTACCTTCTTTAGATCTTTAGGAGTCTAAGATCATCTAAGTTCCTCCTTCTAGTGAATGCTATTGTAACAGTTTTGGAAGAGCTGATATTTAGACCTTCCTTCTCTATCCATGCTGGTACAACTTGTAGAGCCTTTTTGCTTTTTGTCCCGTTAAGCTGTTGAATTTACCCTGGATCAGAATGGCAAGATCACCCACATACTCCAAAGTTTTATGTCCTGCATTGTCCAGCTTTACTAGTAGCTAGTCCAAGACTAGATTCCACAGCAGCAGGGATAAAACACTCTACCCTGCTGACATGCTCGTTCTACCCGAACCAGCAGTGTCTCTGCCATGATGGTTGTGTTAAATGATCTCCTTTTAAGCATGCACTCCTCTCCACTTGCATCGATATCCCTTTCTTCCTAGATGCTTTGAAGATTGATGCTGCAGCGCTATTGGAAAATACTTCTACGACGAGGAATGCACACAAAAGCACTTCCTTGGTTTGCAGGTGATACATGGCTGTCTTTTTAGATTTTCCTGCTTGATACGCACAGGTATTGATCTTGATGTAGTGGCCGGTATATCCTTTATGTGTCTGTCCAACAGTTTTGCAAGAGTCTTTAGCATAAATGCCATCAGAATTATTGGTCATAGAGACTTTATTCCATTCAGTAGCGTTTTGCCAGGTTTTTGGGATAAAAGTAACTCTAATTAGCCTCCAAGCTATGGTGTATCCTCCTTTCTTTATGTCACTTACTAGCCAGCTTATTAAAGGATCATTATTCTAAATGTTATGGCTATATTTAAGGTATTTCCTTTAATTTCCTCTTGTATTTTATATTATCGTAGTTTTTCTTAACTGCAAGTGAGTTTAGATATCTACTGTTAAATAACCAACAACTTAACTTCGTTATTAGCATTGTTAGATTCTCCATGAATGCAAAATAAATATAAATATTATTTGTATTTGTAAACTTCAATATATTTTGCGAGTCAAAAACATATTCTGGCTAGATCTTTGAAAGTGCTAATGATCAGTTCAGTGGAACACAGGTACATTAATTTTTTTTTTGTTTTTGATTTAATAATGTATTTTTTTTTAACTAGAGAAAGTAAGAACCCTTACCTACTTGATTTTAATAACCCAATGTAGCAGCATTATTGCTATAATGATCTGTATATAGTTAGGTATAAAATCAGTAATACGCCAACACTTTTGTCTCTCTATATTAAGATAGCAGTGTCCACTTACTAATTTGTCAGACACACAAGCCAGTCTAGCGTGTATGAGAGAGACAGAACCTTGCCAATTAATATTGGACGTTGATTTATTGGACACGTCAAAAAGTGTAATTGTTTTTCTTCGTGAGATGTAGGAAGATCTTTTTTTTTTGGGGAAGGACGTAGTGTGAACTTAGAACATTTTTTTTTTAAATTGTCTCGTGTTGGTTTGAAACAGATGTGCAAATCAGTAAATCTATTAATCAAATTGACATTAAATTTAAAAAAAAATGCTTACATCTTTACCGTTTGATATTTTTACAATAACGTAAGTTGCGTTATATTAAGTAACGAATAAATTATAACCTCTAATCACCATAGAGCTTGTCATAGGGAATTTGCGATATGAAATTTGAAACTCCAATAACAATAATTATTCCACATGAGACATAAAGCGAGTTTCACAGTCAAATCAACTACTGTCGATTATAAATTTCAACACGACGGAGTATAGAGTTCCACTAAATTTACCAATTTCCATAACACCGGCAGTACTGTACGTACATTAGTAGGAATTGTGTAACTTCGAAATGAAATAAGTTTAGTTTATTATTGGCTACGATCGCGGACAAATATTTCAAATATGTAACATATGTTTATTTTAAGCAAGAATTGAAATGAGAATTCCTTTATTTTCTTGTAGGCAGTTGTAAACCTGTACATCTTACGTTCGATTGCCTCATTTAAGTATATTATTGAAGTATAGTTGTAGATTTAAGTTTAATAAATTTTATACCTATATAAAATAAGAAATTTCGCTCTCACAATGTCAATAGCACGAAAATGGCTAAATATTATGTTTCTAAAACGAATTTTAATTCGATAGCATTGATTATATACAATCATATCAACAATTTACGATTCAAAAATTGTGTATCCTAACTATGCCGATAACTCGAAAGAGATATAGGAAACTTTTAACTTTTTAACTTATATGCACCTGTAAAATTCACCAACCAAGTTTTTGCAGTCACTTTTTATACACCCTGTATATTAATTTACCGCAATTTCCGTAGTTTCACCCCCAAAATACTAGCAAAATATCATTCACCTCGTACGCATCTCGATTCACAAGCATCGATTACCATCGCAATAAGAATTTAAAATTGGAAAAATTCTGCGAAACTGAAATTTTTCTTCCAAATACGTCAATAACTCGAAAACGATGCGTTTTAACAAAAATCTTTATAGAAGCTTTTCAACTCGTATCCACATGTAGAACTCACTAACGAAGTTTCTGCAGTCATTTTCTATACACCCTGTATATTAATTTACCGCAATTTCCACTGTTTCGCCCCTTAGACTGGCAAAATTTTATCCACCTCCTCTGCATATCGGTTCATAAGCATCAGTTACCATCGCATTAACAATTTAAAATCGGAAAAATTCTAGGAAACTGAAATTTCCTTCCAAATACGTCAATAACTCGAAAACGATGCGTTTTAACAAAAATCTTTATAGAAGCTTTTCAACTCGTATCCATATGTAGAACTCACTAACGAAGTTTCTGCAGTTATTTTCTATACATCCTGTATATTAATTTACCGCAATTTCCACAGTTTCGGCCCTCAGACTGGCAAAATATCATTGACCTCGCACGCATCTCGATTCACTGGCATCGATTACCATCGCAATAAGAATTTAAAATTGGAAAAATTCTGCAAAACTGAAATATCTCTTCTAACTATGCCGATAACTCGAAAACGATGCGTTTTAATAAAAATCTTTATAGAAGCTTTTCAATTCGTATCCACATGTAGAGCTCACTAACGAAGTTTCTGCAGTAATTTTCTGTACACCCTGTATATTAATTTACGGCAATTTCCACAGTTTCGGCTCTCAGACTGGCAAAATATCATTGACTTCGCACGCATCTCGATTCACAAGCATCAACTACCATCGCAATAAGAATTTGACATTGGAAAAATTCTGCGAAACTGAAATATCTCTTCCAACTATGCCGATAACTCGAAAACGATGCGTTTTAACAAAAATCCTTATAGAAACTTTTCAACTCGTATCCACATGTAGAGCTCACTAACGAAGTGTCTGCAGTAATTTTCTGTACACCCTGTATATTAATTTGCGGCAATTTCCACAGTTTCTTCCCTCAGACTGGCAAAATATTATTGAACTCGCACGCATCTCGATTCACAAGCATCGATTACCATCGCAATAAGAATTTAACATTGGAAAAATTCTGCGAAACTGAAATATCTCTTCCAACTATGCCGATAACTCGAAAACGATGCGTTTTAATAAAAATCTTTATAGAAGCTTTTCAACTCGTATCCACATGTAGAACTTACTAACGAAGTTTCTGCATTTACATTCTATACACCCTGTATATTAATTTACCGCAATTTCCGCAGTTTCGGCTCCTAGATTGGCAAAATATCATCCGCATCGCACGCATTTGATTTAGAAGTATCAATTACCATCGTATTAACAATTTAAAATCGAAAAAATATACGAAACCAAAATTTTCATTCTAATTACACCAATAACTTGTAAACAATGCGTTTTAACAAAAATCCTTCCAAGTACTTTTTAACTGATCTCCACACGTAGAACTTACAGACGAAGTTTCTCCAGTCATTTTCGATACACCCTGTATATTAATTTTTCGCATTCTTCGCATTTTGTACCAGTAAAATGGCAAATCATTCACCTCGCACGCATCTTGATTCGGAACCATCAACTACTATCACACCAAATTAGAAGTTTTATCCTAACTGCGCCAATAACTCAATAACGGTAGCTTCTAACAAAAATGCTTATAGGGACTTTTCATTCAGTTTTCATGGGTAGAATTGACTGCCGAAGTTTCTGCATTTAATTTTCATACACCCTGTATATAATTTTTTTTTATTATTTCCGGAATTTACCACCGCGAATAGCTCAAATATTCTCTCCGTTTCCAATTCCAATCAAAACCACCGAACATTACCACCGAGCCGCATACAAACACACAGTTTCGAATATCGCCGCCAGAGGGCTGACTGTACTGTGTTGTTCAATCTTCCCGAACGAATCGGAGCTAGCTGTCGGTGACAGCTCGGACGTGGAGCGCAAGAAACGGATGTAAAACGATTGTTTTAGTGAGCCATGCTATTCGCCCAGAACCACTCTCACCCCACCACCAAGCGACAATTCCCCCCATCGTAGAGGAAGAAGTTAACGATGCACGCGGAGAAGTAATGGAAAGAAATGAAAAAAATTTGATTCGATTCCCAGAAACCGGAGACGACAGGCGAAAGACGATAAGGAACCACAAAGTTAGTTTAGGCGTGAAAACGGTCTACGCTCTTGGAAATTGTCGAAATTGTCGAAGCAAAAGTGGATATTGCGGGAAGGTACGTTATTGGATGTTTTGATCGATGGGGAAGCATTTTTTTGGGAGGTTGGTATGTTTGTGTGGTGATTGAATGAAGTGGAAGTCGGTTTCGCATTCGATGGTGTACAGCAAGTATAGACAACCTTTGACATGTTGTGGGTCAAACTTTAGTGTGCAAATACGTTCGCGGACCGCGTTTAAAAGTAGTGCATTTTAAAGTAGTTTTCATAATTTTTAGCGATAGATATCAGACATGAAACAATACGACAATGTTATTATAATGCAATTTATTAAAATAAGAAAATGAAATAACAAAAATAGGTACAACATTATAATTAAATCGTGAAATTTGGAATCATTACAAACTACGAAAGTTAAATAGCGACAACAAAATCAATGAGACCCTTGAGCTTGAATTTAGGAAACTAATCCATCGATGTTTGGATGAATTCCACTGATACAAAGACGTAAAGAATTTTCCACATTATCGTCAGTCAGCCTTACTACGATGTTATGATTTATTAACTTTCATCATTGAAAAGAACTGTTCGCATTTATAAGTACTGCCAAACGCACAAATCAATCTTCTTGCGAATTTTCTAAGCTCTGGAAAATGGTCTTCTTCGAGGTATTTTTTTGTAGAAATCCCACAACTCCACGTCTTCAAATTTAGATTTTAGGAGTGAGTTTTCTTGAAGCTCGATCAACTCCATTTGCAAGTGTATTGGAGCATTTTGTACATTACCTTTTGTTGGAGTAGCTAATAAATTGAAACTGTCTTCCATGTTTTTAAAATCGCTAAATCTGTTCGAAAATTGCTCCGACAGTAACTTGAGTTCTTCAGCATATTGAGCATAAGCAGTATTTTCATACGCAGAGAGCGTGGTGATATGGTAACTGTTACCAGACAGCAACTGTGCCTCCCACAAGCGGATTTTGTTTTGAAACGCTTTCAAACGGCTGTACAAATCATTTACTAACTGTCCTTGCTTTTGAAGTTTCAAATTTAAATCATTCAAATGGCCTGTAAGGTCGACAAGAAATGCTAAGTCACATATCCATTTTGGGTCACGCAATTTAGATAGTGGTTTATCTTTTATTTGCATAAAATCTGCTATCTCATTTCTAAACTCCTAAAACCATTTCACCATTTTTCCTTTGCTTAACCATCTGACTTCACAATAATATGTTACGTCGTCATATTCGGCTGATATTTCATCCAAAAACGCCTTGAACTGACGATGGTTAAGCCCTCGGAATCGTATAAATTTGATGGTTTTTATTACCACATTCATAACATTCTGGAGTCGAATGGACTTAGAACACAAGTTCTGTTGGTGGATAATGCAATGAAGGACTATCAAATCATCTTTTTGCACATTTAATTCAGTCACTTTTTCATACAAAATTCCGATGAAACCTTTACGTAAGCCGACCATAGAAGGTGCACCATCTGTGCATACACCAACTAATTTTGACCATGGCAAACCAAAACTTGTGAATACCTTTTCAACTTCATTAAAAATCTCATCTCCTGTGGTGGTTCCTTTTAGCGGCTGTAAAGCAAGCAATTCCTCAGTAACAGTAAACTCCTTATCAACACCTCGAATAAATATAGCCAGTTGAGAGCTGTGTCAGACAAATCGGTGCTCTCGTCTAATGCTATGGAAAATGATTCAAAACCAACCATACGGTCAGTCAAAGTTGTTTTCATATCATTAGCCATCATTTCTATAACAGTTCGTCTTGACAAACTAATTTTTTCAAATTCATTTTTCTTTTCAGGACACAAAACACTGCAAACTTCTAACATACACTCCTTGATAAATTCTCCTTCGGCAAATGGTTTTAATGACTTTGCCAATTTTGACCTAACTATAAAACTAGCTTTCACAATATTATGTAGTTGTGTTCTTTGTTTATGAAACATTTGCTGCTGTTTTTCCAAATTTGCGGTAAGCTTCTGGATTTTGTCTTTTCTTATTTGTCCTGTCAGTGAGTGCAGCATAGGATGCTTAGTTGAGTAATGCCTCTTTATATTGAATTCTTTCATCACTGAAATGGATTCATTACACAGCAAACAAATAGGCTTACCATTGTGCAAGATAAAAAAGAATTCTTCTTTAGACCCAAGTTAATTACCTTCTCAATGTTTGGATTCAAATCCATAAGACGCATCAAGTTATCCACCTGCAAACTAACCTCCAAGTAAAGAAATATCCGCAGAATCACATACCGAAAATATTTACCGCAGTATACCATTCCATTCCACTCCATTCCTATTGTTCTCTAACCGTCAGAAGGCACTCAGAATAATCACTGGATAATGCCAGGAACGGGCAGACGTTTTGTAACAATGCGATGTTCCCCAGCTAAATAATTAAAGGGAAACCGAATTCTAACCGAGGCGCGCGGAAAACAATGGAGAAACGCTTAACTCGTGATTTATACGACTGGTACCTATGAGACCGGGGAAATTCATATTCTAATGTGTGGATGCGCTCACAACCAGTATATACCTGTAGTCTGCGCCAGGTAAGGTTTGAGATGCAGTTTTAGATTAAACGATAAACAATAAGTGGAAGGGGTAAGATTATACGACTCCCCTCCTTTATTGGAAATAGAAGCTATTTTAAACTCAACAACTATATTTATTTCATGTTTTATAAATATTGAAAAAATATTAAATCTTTCTTATAATAATATTAGTTATATTAATATAACATGCATAAAATATATTATAGAAAATATATTAGGAAAACATTTAAAAAATATATATGTTATGTAGCATTAATAATATTTTATTGTAAATGTTTTCTGAATATATTTTTCATAACTCTGCAAGAATATTTTGCTTTATATTTCTGTAAATATTTATTTCATATAAAAAAAAAAGATTGAACTTTTGCTTTTGTACATTTGATGCGTAGGACGAATAATATAAAATGGGTAAAATATGCATACATATTAAGTAGGTATGTACCTATTTAAAATGATAGTTTAAAGATTAAATTAGATAATATATATCTAATATGATTTAATTGGTATCTAAGTTGAGCGCTGTAACTTTTCTATTAATATATCTGCGTTTTGTATTATATTATTTGTAATATTTGTAAGTTGCGAACGTCAACACAACACCTCTATTCATTACGGTGCCGGTGTTATATGATTTAGTATTGTTTATGCGTCTATGGATTAGGTGCATAGAATGCATACGCGCACGTGCGTATCATCAACGTTTTCATTCGTTTGTCCGTTACATGTTATAGTTTATAATAGTATACGATTAGGGCAGATTAGGGTTAACTGTGTAATTAATTGTTGCGGGGTGTGTTTTAGTTTTTGTGGTGACTACGAGGTAAGCAAAACTTTGAACATGTCATGGCATTTATAGGATAATTGGAATGCTCAATATCGCTATGTACAGAAATCGTTTAATAATATAATTGTAGGAATTTTATGCATCATATATGTATCATCTACCAGATAAATTGCTAGTTGATTTGCTTAAGAGATTCATCTCGGTAGATAAGCGTCATAACCTCAAATAGAGGTTAGAATACGTTGTTTTGTTTTATTGTTTGTACGTAGAATGTTTTCAAATATTATGAAATAAAGTAAAAAATAAGTATCGTAAGTATTAGAATGTAGCTACCACTCCAATTATTATAAATGCTCCAATGTATTAGTAGGTGTTGATAATGTTGTACGATGTTTTATTCATGGTATGATCTAATACAATTGGCATTGTTTTAGAGGCCACAAGGAAACGCCATGAGAGCGCCACTACCGAAGATATGAAAAAAGCCATAGGGTTGTACCTGGCACCAGCCAAGGCTAGACTTAAAAATGAGTATTTTTCATTTTATTGGCTTATTCAAATAAAATGATAATAAATACGTTTGTTTTTTATTTAGAACACTTCAATTAAAAAATAGTGATTAATTTGATAAACCTTCAGTATGCCTTAAAAGATGCCAGAATTATTGATTATTAACTTGTATGGTGAGTGTGAAAAAACAAGTTCTTGCCTTTTAGACAACTCTATGTATATTTCAACTTTTCGTTATCGACGTTGTACATTCTAAATAACCAAGAACAATTTTAGTTCATTTTGACATATTAAATAGATTGCATAAAAAATCTCAATTTTCATATAAATATTTTAGAAAAAATATTGCGCTTACATTAATTTTAAAATATGGAATAAATATTTTAATTGAATATTTTATCTATATTTAAAAAAAATATATATGAAAGACATATTCAAAAATCTCTCACGAAAAATATTTATAAAATATATTTTTAAAAATATCTATGTAATATTTCTGGCTGTTAGGGCTGCTTCAAAAAAAAAAAAAGAAATTACAATTTGCTAAAGATTACCACGACAGAAATTGCCATTCTAAAACGACACACACCCGACATTAATATCACAGCTTTATTTCTGCACCTGGCGTAGTCTCACAGTTCGCCCTGGTCCTTTATAGACTTCCCCCCTCCCCCTCCGAAGCGGCCTATCAACTTGCCTGCCGATTGCGCCCTCTCCTTACAGCGTTTGGTAATTAAAATTAAATTACGACCGAAAATTATATTCCCTAAACTACCTGAATAACGGATTCGAGCGAACGCAGTGCCACCTAGTGATATATTCCTTTGTGTGGACTATTGACTTTTTGGGTCTCGGGATCGTTTGCTTTCTGAATTATCCGACGGGGAAATATTTGGAGAATTTGCTTTGAAATTTTGGGACGCTTTTTAGGTAGTAAGGGGCAGGCTACGGTTTAACGCTGTTTGAATTGGAGGATTCGCGGAAAGGTATGAGGGCATTTGCTTTGTTTAAAATTAGTATGCCAAGGTTGATTTTAAAGATTTTTAATAATATTATATAAAAAAAATCTTTTTCCTGTCAAATGTTAAGATTTACTTGTGGATTTGCATTTTCAATTAATCAGGAAGGTTCATTACGTAAACAGAAAATTGATTAATTAAATTCTTCAAAACAAACATATTCGTAATTTCCAGAAATTTAACCTCCTAATTTCAAAATTATGATTGATAGAATTAATTACAATCGCGCCAACAATTTACGATTGAAAAATTTGTACTAAAAGACACATTATGCCCTAACTACCTCAATAACTCGAAAACAGCGCGTTTTAACAAAAATCTTTATAGAAGCTTTTCAACTCGTATCCACATGTAGAACTCACTAACGAAGTTTCTGCAGTCATTTTCTATACACCCTGTATATTAATTTTCCGCAATTGCCACAGTTTCGGCCCTCACACTGGCAAAATATCATTCACCTCGTACACATCTCGATTCACCAGCATCAATTACCATCGCATTAACAATTTGAAATCGGAAAAATTCTACGAAACTGAAATTTCAATTCTAACCACGCCAATAACTCGAAAACAGTGCGTTTTAACAAAAATCCTTAAAGAACATTTTTAACTCGTATCCACACGTAGAACCCAATGACGAAGTTTCTGCAGTCATTTTCTATACACCCTGTATATTGATTTAACACAATTTCCACAGTTTCGGCCCTCACACTGGCAAAATATCGTTCACCTCGTACACATTTCGATTCACCAGCATCAATTACCATCGCATTAACAATTTAAAATCGTAAAAAATCTACAAAACTGAAATTTCAATTCTAACTACGCCAATAACTCGAAAACGGTGCGTTTTAACGAAAATCCTTAAAGAACCTTTTTAACTCGTATCCACATGTAGAACCCACTAACGAAGTTTCTGCAGTCATTTTCTATACACCCTGTATATTAATTTCCCGCAATTTCCACAGTTTCGGTCCTCACACTGGCAAAATATCATTCACCTCTTACACATCTCGATTCACAAGCATCAATTACCATCGCATTAACAATTTAAAATCGGAAAAATTCTACGAAACTGAAATTTCAATTCTAACTACGCCAATAACTCGAAAACGGTGCGTTTTAACGAAAATCTTTAGAGGAACTTTTTAAGTCGTATTCACATGTAGAACTCACTAACGAAGTTTCTACCATCATTTTCTATACACCCTGTATATATCGATACTGCAATTTTCGCAGTTCGAGCCTGTAGACTGGCAAAATAGCATTTGCCTCGCACGTACCTTGATTCGCGACCACCATATTAACAATTTAAAATAAAAAAATCCTATGAAACTAAAATTTCCATTCTATCTACGCCGATAACGTGAAAACAGTGCGTTTTAACAAAAATCCTTAAAGAACGTTTTTAACTCGTATCAACATGTAAAACTCACTAACGAAGTTTCTGCAGTCATTTTCTATACACCCTGTATATTAATTTTCCGCAATTTCCACAGTTTCGGTCCTCACACTGGCAAAATATCATTCACCTCGTACACATCTCGATTCACCAGCATCTATTACCATCGTATTAACAATTTAAAATCGGAAAAAATTTTACGAAACTGAAATTTCAATTCTAACTACGCCAATAACTCGAAAACGGTGCGTTTTAACGAAAATCTTTAGAGGAACTTTTTAAATCGTATTCACATGTAGAACTTACTAACGAAGTTTCTACAGTCATTTTCTATACACCCTGTATATATCGGTACCGCAATTTTCGCAGTTCGAGCCTGTAGACTGGCAAAATATCATTCGCCTTGCACGCATCTTGATTCGCGACCACCATATTAACAATTTAAAATAAAAAAAATCCTATGAAACTAAAATTTCCATTCTATCTACGCCGATATCGCGAAAACGGTGCGTTTTAACAAAAATTCTTACGGATACTTTTTGACCGGTAACCACATGTAGAATTCACAGACGAAGTTTCTGCAGTCATTTTCGATACACCCTGTATACTAATTTTCCGGAAATTTCTCAGTTTTAACCAGCAGAATGGCGTTGTTGATTCAGAATCATCTATTACCATCGTATCAAAAATTTCCAATTGAAAAAATTAATATTGCAAAGTCCACTTTAAAGATTTTGATATTAAGTACATAGAAAATTAAGTTTTTCTTCCAGTCAAATATTAAGGCTTAGCAATGGTGGATTTGCTTTTTTTTTTGACAGCTGATATGGGAAACTATTAGCCAGGAAAAATCTTCAAATCAAAAGAAAGGATATGAGATATTTAATTCATCAAAACAAAAATCAATTATTTGGGATGCATTTTAAGGATGAGGTAGTTTAGGTTTAAAGCTGTTTGAATTAGAAGATTCACAGAAAGACAAAAAGGACATGTTTTGTAACGATGATTAATGAGATCATGGGACTGATCTGCAACTACAAAAAATTCCTAAATGCATTAGAAGATCGTTCATTAACAATTTATTCCTGATGTGGATTACAGAGTATTCTCCCATTCAAGAATGCAAAGAGGGGTGCTGAAATGTTATTTCAGTGACTCAAATCTATCACAGCATCCCCAATAAGTTTAATTAGTGATTTGTGGTCAAACTTGAAAACATCCGAATTCTGAAAGAATTGTCCTAGTTTGGGATACGTGAAAAAATGTATGTCACTTAATTATATCCTAAATAACTTGACTATGAAAGCTAAGATAATTGTTTGTGTTTCTTTACAGGTTATTGCTAATTCAGAAAACGCCTACATAAAATCTTGTTGAGACTGAGTGGACGAAGAGAACAGAAGCATTTTATTGGTCCAGCCAGAATCAGGTATACTAGTTTTGGAAAGGATCTTTTGTGAGATTTAGAGATCTTGATGATCTTGAGATGATTCTAGCCTTTAGTAATAGCTAAAATTTCTTTGATGAAATACAACAACTGGTCTGTAGTAAGTGCTAGGAATCGCAAATTTGAAGTTTTTTGTTACATTTAGATTATAAAGTTCCTCTGTAGGTTTGGCAACTATTATAGATATTTTCCCCAAATTTGAGGATAAGCACATTGGGTAAGATATTTGGAAATATAATGCAGAAGCTTTAGAACTGGTAGGTAACATTTTTAATGGAGTATTTAAAATCCAGAAATCTGGAGCAAAATTCTGCTAGCTATCAAATTCCCTCCCCTAATTCCAACTCATCTTTTAATAATACCTTAGCACCATTCCTATCACACCATCGAAATCCATTATAACGACTCCTTTCCGGGCATCTATTTTCCCTTTCTTTCCACGAATAGGGTTTGCGATAACACAACCCCAGACTATATCCCTTCATCGTCCTAAGCGTTTCACATCGCTTCGGTATAGTCGTCATTCGCAACCATTCACCGGTATTATTAATGAGCCACTGTAATTGTCTTATTGAGTGGAAACTGCCCTGATAAGGGCTATGCTATAGAATGCACGATTCACCCTTGCATTGCCATTGGCTCGATCATCAATTATATCTGGTTTCTTTTTTTTTGAGGGGATATTTTCAGCACAGGTCCTAATATCTGTGTGTAGGCGGTATCTCTTCCGCAATTTGTTTTGCGCAGGATGGTCATTAGTTGTTTAGGAACCTTTGTTATCTGTGGCGGGGATCTAAATCATTAAATGATGTTTTAATCCTAGTGCGTGGGTGATTGGTTTACTCGACCGTGAATGGGGATGTGTTTAATAGAAATGTTATGCAAAAAAAAAATAATAATGGAGCTTACGGGGATAATGGGTACATATCTGCAAGAGTTGTTGCTGTCCTAACATGTTGTATTGATGTGTTTTGGCTGCTATCAGAATTTTTTATTATGTTGCACTTTATGGCTGTTGGCGAAAACTGTGGTAGTTTTATTTTCAAGTCCTTTATCAAATAAATAATAAATAATCTTTTTTTCTGTATCATTTGCACAGTCGCTTCATGAAACTATACCTGATTATGGCTAGCAAAAAGTAAGATCAAGAATCAAGTACTTATTGTAGCTAGTTGTTTTGTTATGCTGCAAAACTCTTCTTCAACAAACTGTATAATTTAATTTGTTTCCAGCTTATGATAGATAGTTTTTCTAACTTTTAGCTGTGGTAGATGCATTGTTCTTTTTTTTATCTATCATATTCAGTACCCAGAACGAGATACTTTTCGTTGCCAGCATGAATTAACGTTTAACTTTTGACTAAGACAGTTCTACTGTACACTGAGAAAAAAATTTAATAAACATAAATAAAAATACAATTATCGTAAGCAAAAAGTTCAGGTTGATAGGGGACAAAAGCACAGATTACTTAGCACTAGTAAAAAGAGATCCTAAACACTGATACTAACAACAAGCAATCTAAGTTACTTACGGTCTGCTTCATACCGGTAACTTATTAAGTTACTTATGATAATTAAACTGAAGTAGTAAACCAAAGAATATATGCAGTTGCGGCAAGTAAATGATTTGCTCATGTCAAGTAGATGTATTGCTATGAGTGAACTATTCTATTATGGCTATCACACCTCCATTATTAACCTCAATTAATGCAAGGTATTTGGATTACTTGTGATAAGGAAATGGTTTGCTATAAATATACAATATACTTACCTTAAATTTGTTGTTCAACTTATAGGTAGTACAGGAAACGAGGAAGTTTAGTGAATATTTAATATAAATTTAAATAAAAAGCAGTATTATTAGTAATAGTTTTATTTTGTATAGGACAAACACAGTGACTACCTGATATGAATGAAAGATATTGGTGTCACTTTAACAACAGTTTTTTTTTAACAATTTACAACGTAATGACTCATAAAATATATTCCTTAATAATGAAAAAAAATGCACAAAGCAATAATAAAAGATAGGGTAAATGGTTCCCCCTTGAAACGTTATTTAGTTATTGAAATTATTGAAATCTAAACAAAGGACAAAGAGAAATATGGTTTCAAGTTAACAACTAATAACAACAAGAAATAATAATACTAGGCGGTAAACTTGCGGGTGCGACGTCACACCCCTTTGAATGAAGGAGATGTACTTACGACTTGTTCAAAAAAAGAAACAAAAACGCACGCAGACTCGGCTGCTTATAATCCGCGGCTGGGGGGGTTCGTTAGTTGATATTATAACGTGGAGGGGCCAGCTGTGACTAGCAGCAGGGTGGTCAGGTAAGCAGGAGATTGACAAACAACAACTGTTAGCATTAAATGTAAATTTAATAAATTTAGAAAATGGTGTAATATGTAAAAGTGTATAAAAAAAATAATATTTATAACAGTAAATATAATGAAAATGGAAATGTTGCATTCAGTGACAACAGACAACCAGTAGGTAATATAAATTTAGGATAATTGAAGCATAGGGTAAATGACTCCCAAATGCTTGGTATGAATCGTGACCAAACGTAAACAAATGCATAAGCCTAAACATGAAATGACATAAAGTCAGGTTATGAACGCTGCAATACAATTGCAGGCTAATAATTATTAAAAAGTATTATAATGCAACAAAAGAATATGAAATATGAATATGTAAGTTGAAAAGTTCAAACAGTAATTTAAATTCCTAATAATAATAACATTTGTTTCAGTTACCATAAACAGCTGTTACCGGTTTACAAGTTAATTAGTCAAAATAAGGAAAAAAATAAAAAAATTGAGTTGATTTAAATAAATGAAGGCATAAAATATTTAAAGTGGAATTAGTTACATTACGAAGCAAAAATTAAATAGGGCACCATAAGCAAGTGTATTCACACTTACAGTTAGATCGGAGATAATGAGTACAGCAATCTTCAATGTAAATACTCCTAGGTGGAATTGAAATAAGGTTTCTAGTTGTCGATGATTGATGGTTGCACACAACATGCATTACGATGATGGAGACTAGACTGGACAGCATGACGAGGACCAAAAGCTTACACATCCTTGCTTCTTCGGACAGTGTCGATTTAAAGAATTATATTCTAGGTGTTATGAATATAATATGCTATTCACATTTCTTGATACATCCCGTATCACTGTGGATCACATACACCTGTGATTTGACGTAGATGAATTTCTAGCCTCGATGAAAGTTATAAAATCGTACAGATCTTATAAATCTTACAGCCTTTACAGCTTTTACAGCTTTTACAGCCCTTAAAGCCAAAATGGAAATGACAATCACCATGTGCTCAATGTAAAAAATTGTGAAAAAGACACAATCAATGAAAAATACATTGCTTAAGGCACAAAATAAATAATAAAATTAGATAAGGCAACATTCTCAAATTGGAAAAATCTTGATACTTACTCAGATGTTATAAGCTTATATTTCACACATGTAGCAAAGACAGACAAGACAAAAATGGCCAGAACTGATATGTCTGCCTCCACCTCTTTTGAGAAGTAAGAAAAAGGTTTAATGTTAAGGGATACCAGCTAAAATTATTTAAATGTTAAATGAACTAAATTGAAAAAGCACATGAATAATTGTCATTGACATTCAAAAATGGAAAAAAGAAATGTTTGTAAAATATCAATAAAATTATTAATAAACAGATTTGACTGTTTTTAATGATTTGCTGTAATTTGTTGGATGTATACACCTCCGTCCAAACGTCATGTATGTTACAGCGGTTTCTGTTGGTTCTTTGCACTGGGCGTTGTCTCGGCGAGTTGATCCTCTGTCGGCGTACGTGACGGTTATGTCCGGTGATCGCCTCGAAAACGGCTACTTCGTCGGGGTATCCCTAACTGCAAGTGGCATTTGGACTGTCACTCAGCTAGCGACGGCATCCACACTTTAACTTCACCAGCGGACGCAGATATCATCACAATGATGGGGAATTCAAATATCCCACCACGTGGTTTAAAACTGCAATCTTGAAACATCCGATTGCTTATAGGCTCGATACTTCTTCTTTTGCTGGGATTCTTTATACAGATGGGGCCTTGAGTTAACCCACCCGGTATTTTTAATATATTTGCGATCCAACTGGCCTACAATGGCCGTACTCTTTGGCCACCCTTTTTCGACGACCTTTTCCCATTTCCGTAACTCTTACTTGACGCTAGACCGCGCTTGTGCGCGTAGCAGTCTCGGGGACTGTTTTATTACTCCGCCGCATTAGCCAATCAGGAATAATAAAACAATCACGGGGTGGCAGCAAAACTCAAATAAATATAGTTGTGGCAAGTTGTTACCTATTTAAGAAAATACATGAGTTTAATAGCGATCAGCATTGTTGTTACTTCTACTAACCATGTGCTGTAGTTAGATACAGTACCAGTAGTCATAAGTAATACATTACTTACCACAAATAGTCAGGTACGCTGTGTAATAGCCGTTAATAAAAGCACTATTTACAAGTAACAACTTGCATTCAGGAAACTGGGTTTAGTTGCAGGTATTAATTAACGAGAATAGTTCCAAGTAAAACTTTATCTATTGTAAATAATTTTTTTATCAAGTAAATACTTTACTTAGCGCATTTTTCTCAGTGTATATCTAATCCGAATTTCCCTCCACGTATCCAAAAGCGCGATAGCTCACGGCCCATCAGCTTATATCCTTTCAGGCTAAACGCTAGTCGCTCGCGCTCACCAATTTAATTCAACTCGTCTCAGTGGCCGTAAATCGTTCCGGCGTTCCTCGAATGAAGCGCCAGGGTTATTAAAATAATATGTCACGCCCACATAACGGCACTTCAACGCGAACAGATGTATAAATAGTGCGACTTCCGTCTCGGTAACTTACGAATGCTGACAACGCGCGCGGAACCTCGACCTCCACACTTCACTTTGCTCTATGACGAGAGATTGTTGTGCATTTCGTATGTTGTACGCTGAAGTGTCTGTGTGTGAGTGTTGAATCCAACACTCGTTCGCCATTTTTGTTTGTTTTTGGATTGCCGTTGAAGCCGACCGAAAAAAAAACCCTCGAATTGATCTCATTTACGAAGAAGTATGATGGACGAATTACAGAAACTTTTTTTGTATGATCGTAATACTGCTTCTGTGTTTTGTCTTTAGAAGGTGTTTAATGAAGTTTTGTCATTGAAGGATAAATAAATGAAGATCTTTCTTCTCTAAGTTGCTTGCTGGGATCACCACGTTCTGTGCAGTTTGTCATTGGGGTTATGTTCGGTGGCAGGCTAATGGTGGGATTCTATGCATATCTGTAGGACCTATAAGGTTATATGCAAGTCTCTAATGCTACCACGAATTTATTTATCGGGGCTTTGCGAAGAAATAGCGTTGAGCCGAAGCTTTACAGTGGGTAAGAGCCAACCTGGAAAGAAGGGTAATCACATCTACAATTGGTGAGGCTATCATCGAAGCGGTGGCGGGGGGAGGGGGGGAGGTTGCCCGCCGAATGAAGGCAAAACAACAACATCTACAACGATGGTAGTCCGCCAGTCCAGATAGAACGACAATTTAATGTTTTTTTTTTCCGAAGACTGTAAGAAAAAATTATAAGAGTAGATGAAAAAAGGAGTGTTGGACTTCGCCCCAAAAAAATTACTCAAGAGGAGCAAGAAAGAATCTGCAATTTAATTGATGCGGATTGCAACTTGACACTAAAACAAATAAACATCAAATTGTTGGAGCAAAACTGATAACTAAAGGTGAGCTTATCGACCACTGATATGACTGATAAAGACATTTCACTAACCTGTAAAACGCGTTTCTTTTGTGCCACAGAAAGGCGTAACGCACTAGATATTATCTAAAGTTGGTTTGATTATATTGCTCTGTATAACAGAATAATGGTCCATAGAGCAAAAAATGAATTTTATTGACGAATTTGGGATTGAAATAAATTCTAGATTCTTATGAAACATCACAGAAAAATAGTGGAGGCAACAAAGTTAAAGTCCAATTAAGTTTCCGTAGTTGTTGCAATGTGTATTGTAATTTATTATAGTTATTCATCATTCAAGACAGGCTTTACAATGCAGAACACTTTCGGGAATTCTTGACATCTTTGATAGATCACTTAGCCGATGATAATGTGTTACAAGGTGTATATTTTGTCATGGACAACGTCAGACTTCATGGAACGGATAAAATTCAACAACTGATCAGAGATCATTCTAAAATACTTTCGGATGTATGCAAGCTGATATTCGAGGTATTTTCTCTAATTCATTATTAAATTTCTGTGTAAATAAGTATTTAGCATTTCAAATACTTTGAGGTTATTTTTCGCATTTGTAAATGATTTTAATATGTACAGATTGGTAGGCATGGTTGGTGAATTTAAAATTTATTTTGAGAATTTAAGAATCCAAAATATACTGGATAGTAGTTGATATTTGATTTAAATATTGAAAATAAGTGTACTCACCTTGAGTAAGAGTCCTTAAACTCTTTAAATGTTTTGGATATAATATTGAATAATAAATTGTGCATGTTATTGATATTTATACTGTTTTTATTAATATAAAAGCATTAAATATATTAAATAATTAAAATTATAATATAAATTAAATATTTAATAAAGTCTAATAATATACAAGTTATTGATTTAGAAAGCACAAAACGTACAGCCCCCACTGGTAGAATAGTACTATTGAAAAGACAAGTTTCATTTAAGACGATTTCAAAGTACGAATTCAGAGTTTAAGAAACGAGTGGCGTACCACGAGTTTCTTAACTGAATGAGTGCTTTAATGTCAAATGAAACGTGTTTTTATGCTATTTTTTGCAATTAGTTTTAAAATTTCTCTTTTTGTAAAGCAAAAGAGAAAAATTTGATAATCTAGGGAAATTTTTGGCGTTGTCACCATTGTCACCTTGTTTGGCACAAGATTTAAATTGACAAGTTAATTTAAAATTGACACATTTTTGAAATTTGTTTATATATTATATTACTAAAGTAACTATATTACAATATTTAATATGAGTTCTACAACTTTTTCATGCACTCCGCATGAAATACGGCAAATTGCTGAAAAAAAACCATTAATAATTTACTTCCGGAGAAATCGTACACTATGTATCAAAAGCATACAAAAATTTGAAAAAGGTGAAAGAAAGGAAATTCTCATATTTCTGAGAACGTCTTACTTGCTATTTTGAAATGCTACGTAAAGATTATAAATCGTCATCATTATGGTCGATTTATTCGATGTTAAGATCGTATTTAATGTACATAGAAATGTGATATATCAAAATATATGAAACTTCAAGCATTATTAAAACGGCTATCTAAAGGTATCAAAAAAAAATCTAAAATTTTAGAAGAAGAAGATATTCATAGATTTTTGAAAACAAGCCGATGATAAAATATACTTAAGCTATAAAGGTTAGTTGATTTTATTTCGTTACTTTTTGTAAATTCTTATATTCTAGGTTATTTTGATAATAGGATATAATGGAGCCTGTAGGCGAGAAGAATAATTAATATATGTGTGGAAGATCTCAATACAATTCCTATCCATTATAGTCAACATACCTAAAACAAAAAACAATGTACCCAGAATGTTCGCAATGACTGATGTAAACTGCATCGAACTTTAAAAAAATATAATAATCTGCGGCCTAAAACAGTTACTCACAAACGTTTTTTTTCTAACTTATCGTCATGGCTGCCTAATTAATAGCCCTATCGGTATTAACACCATGGGAAAATGTTCCAAACAAATTGCCAGTTTTCTTCATTTACCAGATCCTCATCTTTATACAGGACACTGTTTTAGAAGATCCATGCGACACATATAGCAAAATACTGGAGGTGATATTTAACTATAAACACATTAGGTGGCTGGAAAGCACGGCTGTTGCTGAACGTTACGTTGCCTCTTCTATGAAAAATAAAATTGATGTTGGAAATATGTTGCACAGGAAAATAATGTGAATCTACCTGGAACTTCTGGGAATGGTTCACAGTTTGAGTACTCCAACAGAAGCAATAGCACTATCGCAGAGAAACGATAATTTTCAACAGAATGTTTCTACTGCACACGGTATCACTATCACTTCGAAAGATAATTCAAACGTTAATATAAATGTTTATAATAGTTGTACTATTCAAAGATTAATTAAAAATATCAAATCTTACAATGAATTTAATATAATAACCTCAAACTTGCTTACAAAATGTCATATTGACATCTCCATTCTGTTGCAATGTGACCACTTAAAATAAAATCTGCTTTAAATGTTCCATTTCTATTACGCAACTAGTGCTGTAATAGACCCTATTACGGCACTAGTGGAATAAATGGTATAGTTACGGCACTAATTGCAAAAAAATATAAATATACGTACTCAGTGGTTAAAACGAGGGCAGATTTCAGAATAAGAGTTTGTAATTTTCGTAAATTTTGTAAAAATCACAATATTACCTACCTATGTAAACACGTTTTTTAATAGAGCTGCGTTATATTTTTAGGAACCTCCTTTTCTTGTCACAAAAGATAGGGAGCGTTGTCTATCACAATTTATTAAATACCAATCATTGAATCAAATATAAACAGGAGTTTCTCAACTATATACTTGCTAAGTTACAAACATACAATTAATGTGTCATAAATTGCGATTACAATGTCAAACACTTCGAATACACCCTATACGTCCTTCTAACGTAAAAGCATATATCGCCGACTGCTTTTGCAAACCAAACGATGATACATCACTAACGTTATAGCACCCAGGTGCGTTTTTTGCCCGTTAAAAAAGCTCGTTTGCATTCACACTTAAGAGGTGGGCAACGCCTATGTATTTAATGGCATCCGGAAATATGTGCGAAACACTTAACGCAATATTTACGGGCCGATATTTTACGAGTAACCGCTTAATTTGAACGAGTTACGCGCTTAGAACTCCACGCTCCAACTTATCATTATTACCATTAACGTCAAGAATCGACAATAGATCGGCACGCGATACGAAACGAATCGCCGAACCGCTGTATATCGAATTTCATTAGCGAATACCCACTACACTGTCTGTCTGGGCTTGGAAGGGTAATTATGTAAATGGAACGATATATCAATAATAATTATAATTCGGTATGGACGAAATAGTTATTATTGAGACAAAGGAACCTCGATTCTCGCCTTGAATATATGTGTAGATCTATCTACCCACGGACGCCTTTTCTGATAGATATTATGTGTGTATATTAGTTATTGGTGCTGTTAGTATTGGTCACCCGAAGTCATTAATGTAACAAGCGCCTTGCATGTATATGGTAATATTATATGGCTGCGGATCTAACATGCATGTTATTGAACCCACGTATCTACCGTTCAATATGGGTTACTAGGCCGTCACTGTATCGGCAATATTGCATTATAGGGTAATTCATTAGATATATATACATAGATCTCGTAGTTTCAAATTGTGAGAGTCGCAATTTATAATCCTCGTATTTTACGCTGTTAACAGTGATCAGTACTACACTCTACAAAGAAGGATGAAAAATATTATTCCTATCAGCTAACAAAGTCGAGCAATACGCATGCTATTCTTCAGGGCGTTTGTGTGTCAGATATACAATTAGATATATCATCTCCAATCCGTATGCTATCCCTGTCCAACCCCAAGCACTCACCGCTATTCTCTATCCTTGTCTAACTACTATAAAATCCTATCCTCAAAGCGATCTTTTCAATTTGAATCAATTCAATGAATCCCTCATTCCGTACTACTGCGAGGTGAGGGGAACAAATCGCTAGACATGCGCAATTCGATTCATTTCGTTCATTCCTTAATAAGGCGTTGCTGGGTATCAGGGTACGGTCCTCAAGTTTTTTATAACAGTTAGTAAGTTTTGATCGCGATTAGATTAGGATTAGGGTGGCATATGGACGTGTTTCACCGCAGCCTTTTCAGATCTATTGTGATCCTCTTTTTTCCTAGAGGACGCTCTCTAATTTTGCCCTCTTAATTAGGTCTATCATCTTTGAGAGCGGCTTCTTTGTGTAGCTACTAACTGTGGAGTTCTCCATGCCCATTACTACAAATCTTGTCCTCACCAGGCCTTCACATTGCCACAGTACATGAACTGGTGTTTCTTTCTTCTCTTGGCAGTATCTTCTCTTTAATCAAGATGTTAAATATTTAGTTTTCAGAAATAGTAAAATACATTTGACAGAAGAGAAAAGCCAAAAGAAAACAGCAAAACATTGACATTGGGCTTCTTGGCTTCAAGCGATAGAGTTAAAGGAATATTATGCAGATTATAAAGCCCAAGAAGCAGAATATCTAATTTTACGTTTTCAATACCATTAAATTGATATGGGCTTAATCAAACAACGAGATTTAGTGCAAGTATTATAACACACATAACTGGTGCTATGGAACCAGGCGCGTAGTGGAGATATTTTTAACTGAAAAAAAATGGTTGGTAGATATAATCTTAAATTAAAATCATAGTGGCATCATGAGAGGGGTAATTACACAAAAAATGAAAAAGAGAAGAATTCCTGTTTTCTTTAGATGTAAGATTTTAATTTGCAACTATGTTTCGCTGGCTCACGGAGCGGAGGAAGGGGGGAGAGGGGTAATTACCTCAATTATGCTTGTATACGCGCCTGTATGAAACACACAACTGCGAAAAACAAAACAAATATATGCACATGTGAAACATAGTAGCACCTTTAATCATAAATTCGCAATACGATTCAAATCCAGACGCGGATTTGCCTACAGACGATGATTTATGAAATGCGGTGTAGGTATAAGTAGCTATTAACTACGAACTGCTTTTGTATTATTGGAATTAAAAAACTAGATACCGTGAAAGTAACACATGATTTTAGTATTGTTTTTACAGTATAAAACTTGGTAAACATACTTTTAGCGCACGTTGTCTAGACAAAATCACTAAGAGGATATTAGAAAACTCATTAATTCCCTTACATCATTCACGATGGAGCACTAAAAGTTGAAATAATAAAAAAAAAATTACTTGACGAATGCTTTTTAATCTAACAAAGAAAAAAAAAAAGATTGCGTACTTAATCTGCGGAGCTAGAAGTATCGATTCCCGATAAATAGCCTATAAAATATCCGCTAGGTATCAACAAACACGGCCTATCCAGACATAAATATTACTCGGTATAACACACAAGTTATAAAGCCTGCTGAATATGCATGTATTTCTGTCTTGCGATATTGATTAGCCGTGTACTCTGAATATTTGTTCAAATTATAAATACCAGTATCTATAAATAAATTTATTATACGTTCCGTATTTAGATGAGATATATTATTCAACTTTCCAGGTTGATGGTCGCAGGCAAATGCGACTTCGATTTTCCCAAAAATAGATCCTGACACAAAATGTAGAAAAGCCTTGGTTTTTCATATAGTTTATTTAGAATATGTAGTTTAATTATATATAATTGAGAAAATTAAAATTATAAAATATATGATTATTTTATAAATTATGTATGACAGCAAAAAATAGGCAACCAGCTGTATACTATAGTTCAGCCTTAACTGAATGGAATACGCTCTTAAAATCATTTTCTTTCATATAGATACATCCCGCTTTTCGATGAAAGTGATAAAATTGGATTTCAATTCAGAGTTTTCTACTTACTATTAAAGCTACCAGATGTTTGTAGTCTATCGCCAGTGCTAATGCAAAGTTAGGGCAGTTGGGGCATGTTGTGTCATCATTAGGCGTATTATTTCTACTTTTTAGATAAGAATCGTATATTTATCATCGTTTTTATACCAAGCATGGAGACGAAAAAGGTACTAATTTTAGGAGGATGTGGTTTTGTTGGGAGGAATCTGGTAGCATATTTGATATCAAATAAATTAGTGAATCTTGTACGAGTTGTTGATAAGGTACCACCCCAAGTTGCTTGGTTAAACAGTTATCATAAGGAAATTTTCAATAACTCATTGGTTGCATTTAAAAGTGCAAATTTGATAAATGCAAATCTTGTAAAAATGCTTTTCTTACGGAGGAAAGCACCTGGGATTTTGTTATTAATTGTGCTGCCAAGACTAAAATGGGCCGAACAGATCCAGTATATCAAGAAGGTGTCTATAAGCTCAGTATTTATTGTGCAAAAGAAGCGAAGCTTCGAATGTTAAACATTATATCGAATTATCAACTGGCCAAATATATTCCAGCGTTAGGGTTCCTCACAAGGAAGATGGACCACTTGATCCTTGGACCTTTGTTGCTAAATGGAAGGCTGAAGTGGAAAAAGATCTAGCAGCAATTGAAAATTTAAATTACACAATCCTGAGACCTGCTCTGATTTACGGCCTTGGTGATAAACTTGGAATGACTACACGTCTAATCATCGCCTCCATTTACAAACAAATGGGGGAGACTATGAAGTTATTGTGGAATTCCAATCTAGCATTAAATACTGTTTACGTGAATGATGTTTGTAGAGCTATTTGGTTTGTTTGTAATCGGGAAGATACAATTCGACAAATATACAATGTTGTGGATGACAATTCCTCTACACAAGGAACCATTTCTGATATAATTGCTGATATTTTCGATATGGAAGTGGACTACTATGGAAATTTAGTATCAACTGTTGTTGATTTAAATGTGGCTGCTGATGAAGCAAAGGACAAACATTTACAACCTTGGGCAGAAGCTTGTAGAAGAGATGGTATTCAGAATACACCGTTAACACCTCATATAGATCCAGAACTATTAGTTAATAAAGCTTTACAGTTAGATGGAAGTAAATTAAGAGAATTAGGTTTCCACTACGAAGTGCCTAAACCGACAGCTGAAATGTTTGTTGCAATCATCAAAGATTTTACTTCCATGAAAGTCTTCCCACATTCTTTGTCAATCAGTGCCTCCTAAATAGTTTTACATTTATTTGATTTTATCACTTATCAATTTCATAATTTACATGATTAAAATTAATTTTTGTAAAGGAAATGCATGACTTTATGTACTTATATTTATTTTTTTTACTTGAAACTGTAATTGAATATAATTAAGCTATCATTTATCCTTAGAAAGTATTGTGTATACTTTTAAGATACATTCCATTAGGATTAAGAAAAACGAATACTATTGTGATGCTTTTGAGCTTTTTTCCTCTAATTATTTTTATACACCAAAATATTTGATATATTTTTGATTCACGAAATATTAAGACGTCGTTTATTTCGACGAAAATGCTCAATTTTAATGAATACTGTTGTGCTTATACATAAATGAATAACATTGTTACCTATATGCAGGGTTCCACGAACGCTGTTAGAAGTTTCCGGCTTAACGAAATTCCTCAGTTTTAAAAAAATTGGGGTTTGCAACGATTTGGCACTTACTTTCTTTCTAAAATATTTTCATCTTTTTTGCACTTCCGGTTAACCGGAAGTCGCCACGAACTTTGTTATTTTAAATGGAACACCCTATATATTATTATATTTTTGAATTTACCATAAAATTCTATGACGATTACCATTAGGGCATCTTATATCTATCTTCAACTGTTTCTAAGATATTACGATTTTTGTTAAAATTTTGACATTTACATTGTTGTATGTAATTGATTAATTCTCACTTGATTTAAGTGTCAGAAATCTCCGACTTGAAATCAACAAGTAACTAACATTGTTTTACCAAACGTAGAAAAAAAAAAATCAGTGACATTATACAGGGTGTTTAAAAATTAGTGACATATCCAAGAATTTTGAATGTAGCAAAACTTAATTTTTTCAAATAGAACAGCCTATACATTTTTCTATTTTTTGATGTACAATTAAATTCTATGCCGATTTGCTGTAGCATTCCCTATACCCATCTTTAGTAGTTTTCTTTTAAATTACTCGTTTTGTTTATTACCGCTTTCAAATGGCCAAATAATTTCTATCTGGTGAGCCATGACATTAACATCACAACAATTTATTATTATTAGTAAATATTATTGTTATAATCATTGTTTGTTACACGTCGCGTGTGCAGATCGATGAATATTATTATGGAACTTATGAATTAGATAATGAAAAATATTGAAGTAGCTTATTTTAACCTGGACACTTTAAATTTATTTTACATTCACTGAGAATGCAGGAAGAACTTATAGAGAATTCAATGTAATTAAAGGAATTTATTGGTTGTTAGTATATCTAACGGAATCCAGAAAATTTTGAAATGATTTCTCTTAATAGCTTGGTTTCAAATTAAGGAAATGGCATAAACGATAACGACGACAACATAACAAAAATGTTTCCACTAAAACGTAGTGTGCTTGTCAGACAAATGTTTTAAAGTTTTTGATATATTAAAGTATTTTCAAATTATAAAGATTTTTATGAAGAATATTTAGATACATGCATACTTTAACAAATGCAATACCACCAGCATAAACTTGAACCATCACAATAGAGCATCAAAAAAAAAATGCTCAAGTGAATTCCGTTACGTCAAGCATTTTATTATCCGACGTCTTAATGTGTCGCCTTATACTTCTTCTCACTTCAACTGAGTCTAATTCATCAAACGTTCTCGTCACACGAATCATTAAATTTGCTTGGTAGTACCGAAAGTTGCGTACAGTGTGTAATCTGTAATGTATTATTTCAAAGTTTTCTGAATTTTATTAGATATATTAGCCGAAAATAAATTCCTATAATTACCGTAAATTCTCTATAAGTTCTTCCTGCATTCTCAGTGAATCTAAAGTAAATTTATAGTATCTAGGTTAGAATAAGCTCCTTCAATATTTTTCATTATCTAATTCATAAGTTCCACACAATAATCATCGATCTGAACACGCGACGTGTAACAACAGATGATTGTAACAATAATACTTACTAATAATAATAAATTGTTGTGATGTTAATGTCATGGCCCACCAGATAGAAATTATTCGGCCATTTGAAAGCGGTAATAAACAAAACGAGTAATTTAGAAGAAAACTACTAAAGATGGGTATAGGGAATGCTACAGCAAATCGGCATAAAATTTAATTGTACATCCAAAAATAGAAAAATGTACAGGGTGTTCTATTTGAAAAAATTAAGTTTTGCAAACATTCAAAATTCTTGGATATGTCACTAATTTTTAAACACCCTGTATAATGTCACTGAATTTTTTTCTACGTTTTGATAAAAACAATGTTAGTACTTGTTGATTTCAAAGTCGGAGATTTTCTGACACTTAAATCAAGTGAGAATTAATCCAATTATACATACAACAATGTAAATATCAAAATTTTAACAAAAACGTAATATCTTAGAAACAGTTGAAGATAGGTATAAGCTACCCTAATGCTAATCGTCATAGAATTTTATGGTAAATTCAAAATATAATAATATATAGGGTGTTCCATTTAAATAACAAAGTTTCGTGGGACTTCCGGTTAACCGGAAGTGCAAAAAAAGGTGAAAATATTTTAGAAAGAAAGTAAGTGCCAATTTGTTGCAAACCCAATTTTTTAAAACTGAGGAATTCGTTAAGCCGGAAACTTCTAACAGCCATTCCGTGGAAAACCCTGTATTTATATTATACTAGTTGCAAAACGTATAAATATCCACCCAAACAGGACCATATACTTTTACAGGTTATCAAATATAAGAGCGTATAAATGTATAAATGTGTGATCCCTTTTAACGTTGTTACTCCGCAACTTTTATCATTTTCATCGTTTTGGGGCGGTGAATTAGTTGCTAGCGAATGGTTCCCAGAAGGCTTGCGCTTTCCAGAACAAATTAATATCCTCAGCGTGAATATATGTTTTGTTTTTTTTTTAATTTTTCGTATGTATTTCTGGGGTTAAAAATAAACTGCACTGTGTAATAAGAAACATGTTCTTTATTTTATAGTTACTGTATTATCATCCGAACGCCCGCTAATAGACTATAGGTTAGCTAGAGTTTTCCAAGCCGAGGTTTTGGCGATCCTGCATGGTGCCCAAGAAATTTTAGCAAGGAGTATTAAAGGACGACATATTATCATTTAATAGTGACGGCCAAGCTGCCCTGAAAGCTCTGAGCAGTTATAAGGTTGCTTCAGGCCTAACCCTAACAGCCAGAAATATTACATAGATATTTTTAAAAATATATTTTATAAATATTTTTCGTGAGAGGTTTTTGAATATATTTTCATATTTTTTCTAAATATAGATAAAATATTCAATTAAAATATTATATCCATATTTTAAAATTAATGTAAGCGCTATATTTTTTCTAAAATATTTGTAAAATATTTATATGAAAATTGAGATTTTTTATGCAATCTATTTAATTTGTCAAAACGAACTAAAATTGTTCTTGGTTATTTAGAATGTATAACGTCGATAACGAAAAGTTGAAACATACATAGAGTTGTCTAAAAGGCCAAGAACTTGTTTTTTCACACTCACCATACAATTAATAATCAATAATTCTGGCATCTTTTAAGGCATACTGAAGGTTTCATCAAATTAATCACTATTTTTTAATTGAAAGTGTTCTAAATAAAAAACAAACGTATTTATTATCATTTTATTTGAATAAGCCAATAAAAATGAAAAATACTCATTTTTAAGTCTAGCCTTGGATGGTGCCAGGTACAACCCTATGGCTCTTTTCATATCTTCGGTAGTGGCGCTTTCATGGCGTTTCCTTGTGGCCTCTAAAACAATGCCAATTGTATTAGATCATACCATGAAAAAATCGTACAACATTATCAACCTACTAATACATTTTGGAGCATTTACAATAATTGGAGTGGTAGCTACATTCTAATACTTACGATACTTATTTTTACTTTATTTCATAATATTTGACAACATTCTACGTACAAACAATAAAACAACACAACGTATTCTAACCTCTATTTGAGGTTATGACGCTTATCTACCGAGATGAATCTCTTAAGCAAATCAAACTAACAATTTATCTGGTAGATGCAGTACATATATGATGCATAAAATTCTACAATTATATTATTAAACGATTTCTGTACATAGCGATATTGAAGCATTCCAAATATCTTAAATGCATGACATGTCAAAGTTTGCTTATCTCGTAGCCACCACAAAAACTAAAACACACCCCGCAACAATTAATTACAATTAACCCTAATCTGCCCTAACCGTATACTATTATAAACTATAACATGTAACGGAACAAACGAATGAAAACGTTGATGATACGCACGTGCGCGTATGCATTCTATGTACCTAATCCATAGACGCATAAACAATACTAAATCATATAACACCGGACCGTAATGAATAGAGGTGTTGTGTTGCGTTCGCAACTTACAAAAATTACAAATAATATAAATACAAACGCAGATATATTAAAGAAAAGTTACCGCGCTCTAACTTAGATACTAATTAAATCATATTAGATATATATTATCTAATTTTAATCTTTAAACTATCATTTTAAATAGGGTACATACCTACTTAATACGTATGCATATTTAAGACCCATTTATATTATTCGTCCTACGCACCAAATGTACAAAAGCAAAATTCAATCTTTTTTTTATATGAAATAAATATTTACAAAATACAAAGCAAAATATTCTTGCAGAGTTATGAAAAATATATTGAGAAAACATTTGCAATAAAATATTATTAATGCTACATAACATATATATTTTTAAATGTTTTCCTATATATTTCTATAATATATTTATGCATATTAATTAATATAACTAATATTCAAGAAAGATTTAATATTTTTTAAAATATTTATAAAATATTGAAATAAATATATGTTGGTCACTGGGAATACTTCCAGTGTCACAATGCCTTGTCGTCGAATTAGTGGTTAAAATATAGTTTTAACAATGGTTAGGATATGTAATATCAAATGTAAATATATGTCTTTAATTTAATTACTATTGGTTAGAATAATTAGGATTAAGTTAATAAAGGTACAGTTCTTGTTTTGTTTATTTTAAGTCATTTCTTTTTCCCTGTTTCAACTTCCAATGTGTGAAAAAAGGAGCAGCTATGTGAAGATGGCACGGCTGTCGGAATTAAGGAAACGTGGGGACTGCTTCTTTAGTACTCAGAAGGATGATAATGATTTGTCGGCCCACAGTTACAAGGACTGGGACTTCTTCCCAGATCCTCCCAGAGTAAGGTTTTTGCCATGGTTTTCCCTTACTCCTTGGCCATTGATTTTATATAAGTATATTATATATAATCAATGTCCTTGGCGAATGCTGGGGGATAACGAAAGTCGTTCCATGGACGCATTTAATAAAAATTGGTAACTGATCGATCGATCGACAGATGGGTCATAAAGGTAATCTGGGAAATTAGGGTGCCGATACGTTGGCAAGACGAGATTCGTGTTGTCTTTACATGGGACCGGAGTCTATTCTTTCCACTTCTTCGGCTACACTCAACATCCTAATAAATCAGTGGATCACTACTCTATGCTCCATAACTATCTGCTGTCAGGCACGCAAAGCTTACCCCCAGGTTGTCGTCCAGGCCAGCAAGGTACTGTCTGCAGCTCTGTCGCAATAAAAAGCTACGTCAAGTTGTAGGGCTATTGACTGGCCACTGCAAGCTGAATAAACGCATGTACCATTACAAGACAAAAACATCCTTAAACCTCATGCTCCACTCAAGGGTACTAAATGGGGCTACCTACTCTAATTATCTCATTGGTCCCTATTTAAAATTAACTAGTACCTAATTACTATTGCGGAACTAGTGACGGTGGTATTGATAATATTGCGCCCGTGGAGCGACTTTATAGATCTCTCAGTTTCACCATACATAAAAGAAACTAAAAAGGTTATTTTGACAGATATTAACATGCATTTAGTAAAAATTAGTTTAAGTGAAGTTAACTGTTCTTTCAGTGCATAGAAATGACTAGCAGTAGTGCAGTCTGCCGTGCACATCTTGTGTGACTGTTTGGCCCTTGCCCAACTTAGAGGTTCCATTCTGGTGAAGTTCTGGCCCCATAATACCAGCTTTGGCAGCACCTCACCTTCTGCGCTGCTCGAGTTCATTCTTCGTTTGGATTGGCTCGAGTAGGCTGCGTAAGAACGATGCCACGTAGGGCAGGTAGCACAATTAGTCCGGTCGGAATGTCCTACGTGCGCGCGGCTAGCCACCGTTCCCAACCAACACAACACACAACAAAATTACACTTGAAAATGCAATGCCATCATAATCCGCAACAAATAAAAAAAAAATCACCCGAAAAATAACAACCCTTTTTTACGATACCCGACAAAGATGCCGTAACCTTCTCGCCTAGAGATTTACATTCGCAGAATTTGACCTTTTTGTTCCCGCCAAAGGATTGAATGTAAAAATAGTTTTTTAGAATTCGCACATACGCAAGTGCTGGTAGAATTATTAATTTTCGCTATGTCATTATTTTTGGAGCTGAGTGTACTTGAGAAACAATAATAATGCAACCCATACTGACTTCGATTATCATAACAAGCGGATGCACCCATTCTCGATACGAACACGTTTCAGAAAGTTTGACGCGAATACTTTGGAAAAATTAAAAGCGACCACATTTTACTTGTAAATTTCAGTACTTCGCTGGGGCTGGGTACATCTGCGCTTGGCAGTCGAGTTTCGGATTTTATCGTTTGGGGGGTGGCGTTTGTCGTTAGTCGCCTGTCTTTACCGTTTCCCTAAAGATTTCTTTTTCCTTTTTATTCTACGTCGAGATGTCCGCTGACGAGTTTAAACTTAAATTTTATATTCCCTCTAGTTATGTAACAGGACGGGACAGAATTGAAAGTAAAAAAGGAACGTCGCTCATTCAAATTTGAAACTTTAAATTACGATAATATAAAATGTTAATGCAAGGGACACTGAGAGAAAGATTTATTTCTCGTTAATAAATATGAGTAAGTGTTTGATATAGGATTGTAAGTAGGTACCTACCTGACATTTCAGCAGTTAGTGGTCTACTGTTGTCTTCAACGTAACGCTGAGGTAGGCTAAGATTTGCCATTTTCCTTTAACGTGTTATGCAAAATATGTACCTTTTTCGCTTTTACTTCTCTTATAGTTCTTGCATTACATACCTTGCAATGTGTATATACAAGTTTTTTTGTTAGTAACAGATATTTTTATTGGAGTTTTGCGGCTTGATTTATTTCAAATATTTCACTCATACAGAGTCTAAGTAAATAGAACTGTCAAAATAAAGAACTCTTAAATCATCAACACATCACCATGTCCAGTGGTCAAGCACTACTGCGATTTATTCCTTTGCCTTGAGATGCGAAGATATCCGAAGTAAAATCTCTGCACACAAGCATCAGCTCACCCCCCAGCTACGGCTATAACTCATAACGACAATCCTGTTCTTTTCGCCCGCGTCAAAATTTGCTACAGACGGTACGCGAACGTCTGTAGTAATAATTTATCAATAAGCAACATTTATTTTAATTCCTGTCTAAATTTTAATGTACTTGTAAGAAATTTTATTTCATTATATTCGCCGAACTTTTGGGTTGGGTTAGAAAATTTTATATACAACCTCCAACCATATTGCGAGCATTGGTGTAACGGTTGTTTTACACTGCTAACTATTTCGAACCATTTATAAAATAGAATCTCATTTCTTTCCACTTACATGCTTTTTTTATCTGACAAAGTTAATCAACAATGTTGATATCTAATTTGTGCGCACAATTTCACTTGTTAGTAACAGATATTTTTATTGGAGTTTTGCGGCTTGATTTACTTCAAATATTTCACTCATACAGAGTCTAAGTAAATAAAACTGTCAAAATAAAGAACTCTTGAATGTCCATGTCCAGTGGTCAAGCACTACTGCGATTTATTCCTCTGGCTTCAGATGCGAAGATATCCGAAATAAAATCTCTGCACACAAGCATCGGCTCACCCCCCAGCTACGGCTATAACTCATAACGACAATCCTGTTCTTTTCGCCCGCGTCAGAAGCAACGGCACACATTCAATGCACGCACCGAATTGTCCCCTCCCCAAATATTAAAAGGAACCTTAAAATATATATTTTTTACGACCCCTAGCTTCCTCCCCCTCTCCCCCAAAGTACTGACGTATCAAATGCGGTCGTTTTCCTACATGACCATGAACGATCGGAATTTTAAACAGCGCGGCGCGGCGTCCGGTAGAATTTCCCATAGATTAAAAATCAGCCGCGTTGGCAAAAATCTTTTTGTCGCGAAATTATGAATTAATACCGCATTTTTTTTGGGAATTTTAATATCCCGCCGTTCACAGGGAACAAAAGAAAGTATGTGGCAGGTTCGAGCAGCGTAAAATTTTCCGCAAATTGTTTCCTATAGTCATCTGGAGGTGGGAAGGAGGGCTGGGATCAAGAGTGGGGGATAGGATTTTGCTTTACCGAGATCTGTTTGTTTGGTTGGTGTTTTTTTTTTGGTTTTGCGGATCAAAGGTAATAAATATTTCGCTGTTATGGTAAAGGAGAATTCTATGCTGGTAAAATTAGGAACTCTGCTGAGTGAAAAAGTGATTTCGTGCAATATGTTTCAATAACGGAAATGAAAAAAGTTGAAGTGAGGAAGATTAAAAGTCTAGAATAAAAAAGGAAGTGAATAGGGACAAATACATAGGTAGTAGGATTATTAGATTAGATTAGATACATTTATTTTTGCAATTTTACCATTACATCAATTGTCATGATGTTTTAGCTTTCACGTGGTGAATTGGTCAAAATATAAAAAAAAATGAAAATACAAAAAAAAATATGTATTGTTACGCTACACACGGTAGCAAACAGCCCGGATTAAAAAATTAAATTTTAAAAGAAGTACATTAATTAAATTAGAAAAAATCGAATTTTATATATATCCCAGTGTCATCTATCTTTATTAATTTTGATTTAGAGGTGTGCTCTCTCACCAGCCAGATGGCATGCAGGGCGAGAAATTTCCGATCGAGGGGCGGTGACATAAAAAGAATATTGAATAGCTCGTTACTTTCTTATATATTTCAGTGAGAGTAGAGATTCTGAGCAAGGATGTTGTCAATTGTCGTCTCCTTCTAATTCACTGCCAATGACCATTTTAAATGATATCATAGGCATGATAAAGTCGTGCCTCAATAGATTCAATCTCTTATGTAAAATTAAAACATTTAAGTGTGGATAAAAGTGATTTTATTTAATAAAAAAAAATTCTAAATGTAAACTGGTTTAAAATGGTTTAAAAAACATATATCTTTGGATAATTATTCCAGGTAAGTACGTGAGTCCGTTTAATTAATAACACTAAAGTTTTATTAGTGATTCCACTTTTTGCAATTCAAATTCATGGTTTCGAACGTAAATATATTTAAATTAAATTTCAAAATTCCCGCGATTCAAACGGAGTTATGTTAGGCTTAAAGAGACGTGTGAAACAGAGTAGCCAACCTTAATGGTAAATTACTGGATATTGATTCGTAACGTAAATACATAACAATATGTATATAGCAAGAAACTACAAAGTCAATAGATAAAATTATAAAAAGATAATAAAACAAGAACACTTAGGAGGGATTAACAGAACAACACAACATTACTGCACTATAGGAATTGCAGGAATTCGGATACTGAATATGGCTCCACATGCATCAGTATCCCCCAGAAAGTTTACGCTAGGCAGTTCTCCGCTTCTTGTGGAAAACGTGATAGTTTTTGTTTTATCAGCATTTAATTTTAGGTTATTTGCGGTAAGCCGCCGCTCTGCGTTTTCCACTACTATCTCGGACGCTTGCTGCAACATTGAGGGATTAGCTGCACGCACCAGCAATGACGCGTCATCCACGTAGAGGTAGATCTCGCATGCTCCGACATTGGTCGGAAGATCGTTAACATAAACTAGAAAGAGGAGAGGTCCCAAGATGGAGCCCTGAGGAACGCCGGATTTAATCTCCCGAGGGAGGATCGTATATCTTTCCAGTCCGTTAATTGCACCCTGCTAGCGAGGTAAGATCTCAGAAGGTCCAATGGAGTGCCCCTAATGCCATAACTCTCTAGCGTCTCTTGCAAGATATTATGATTCACGGAATCGAAGGCCTTCGACAGGTCTAAAAGTGTCATCTGGGTGGATGCGCCTGAATCGAAGGCGTCATGAATCTGCCGAACAAGTCTAATATCCCGCTAGTGATTGAGCGCGTCTTCCTATAGCCATGTTGTTTAGGTGACAGGTTTGCTCAATCTTATCACCATTGCTTGCTCAAAAATCTTCGACAGTGATGGTAGTATGCTAATGGGCCGATAGTTTTCACACTCGTTTTTGTTTCCCTTTTTGTGTATTGCAGTACCTTTTGCTAGTTTGAGTTCTTTAGGAAATACTCCTTGTTGCAGACACATATTAAATATTATTGCCAGTGGTTAGGTAGGTTGTTTCCTACCTAAGGCATAGAATGTAAACAGAATAGATACAGAGGAGGAATAATATGAATAAAATAGGGAAAATTGGCAAAGGAAAGAATGTAAAAAAATATATTAAAAAAGAACTTTTGAGCACAAACATTTTTACCCCATTATGCTTTAAGTTTTCCTTCTTCCTGGATCAGATCCGTTTGCTCTTAATTCAGAGGTTCTTCCTGGATCAGATCGGCTTCCTCTTAATTCAGAGATTTTTTTCCGGATGACATTACTCAATTACTGCCATCCGTAGTACTTACACTGCCTCGCTGTAGGAACCCTTGGATCTTTTCGAGGTCTTTTAGTCCTTTTAGAGTCCTGTCGAGGTCTTTTCTTGCTGTCCTAGGCCGTCTTTTTTACCCTCAATGCTCTGACTTCCGCCTCCAACCGTGGGTTTCTACTTTATTTCCTTAGTGACCTCCGGGTTTGCACTTTCTACTTTAGATCTCTTAAAGTCACGGTGGCGTGGTATCTAGTCAGTCCACTGCCTCGCTTCACTTTCCTTTCCTTTCTCAGTTTCCTGACCTGGGCGCTAGACAGCTTTTTTTCTGTTGCCCACTGAAATAGTACCCCAGTGACCAACTATATTTATTTCATATTTTATAAATATTAAATCGTTCTTGATTTAGTTATATAATATAATATGCAAAAATATATTATAGAAAATATAATTAGGAAAACATTTAAAAATATATATGTAACGATAGCATTAATAATATTTATTGAAAATGTTTTCTCAATATATTTTTCATAACTATGCAAGAATATTTTGCTTCGTATTTCTGTAAATATTTAGTTCATATAAAAAAAGATTGAATTTTGCTTTAGTACTTTGGTGCGTAGGACGAATAATATGAAATGGGTAAATATGCATACGTATAAGTAGGTATGACCTATTAAATGATAGTTTAAAGATTAAATTAGATAATATATAAATCTAATATAATTTAATAGTATCTAAGTTGAGCGCTGTAACTTTTCTATTAATATCTGCCGTTTTGTATATTATTTGTAATATTTGTAAGTTGCTAACGTCAACACAAACAAACTCTATCATTACGGTGCCGGTGTTATATAGATTAGTATTGTTATGCGTCTAGGATTAGGTACATAGATGATACGCGCACGTGCGTATCATCAACGTTTTTATTCGTTTGTCGTTTATATGTTATAGTTTAAAATAGTGTACGATTAGGGAAGATTGGGTTAATTGGTAATTAATTGTTGCGGGGTGTTTTAAGTTTTTGTGGTGACTACGAGTAAGCAAAACTTGAAATGTAATGGATTTATAAGATAATTGGAAGCTCAATATCGCTATGTACAGAAATCGTTTAATAATATAATTGTAGAATTTTATGCATCATATATGTACTGCATCTACCAGATAATTGCTAGTTGATTTGCTTAAGAGATTCATCTCGTAGTAAGCGTCATAACCTCAAATAGAGGTTGAATACGTTGTGTTGTTTTATTGTTTGTACGTAAGAATGTTTCAAAATATTATGAAAGAAAGAAAAAATAAGTATCGTAAGTATTAGAATGTAGCATCCCTCCAATTATTGGAAATGCTCACAATGTATTAGTAGGTATCTTGATAATGTTGAACCGAGTTTCATTCATGAGGAATGATCTAATACAATTGGCATTGTTTTAGAGGCACAGGAAACGCAGAGAGCGCCACTACCGAAGATATGAAAAGCCATAGGGTGCACCTGCACCACCAAGGCTAGACTAAAAATGAGTATTTTTTCCATTTTTATTGGCTTATCAAATAAAATGATAATAAAATAGTTTGTTTTTTATTTAGAACACTCAAATTAAAAAATAGTGATTAATTTGATAAACCTTCAGTATGCTTAAAAGATATGCCAGAATTATTGATTATTAACTGTAGGTGAGTGTGAAAAAACAGTTCTTGCCTTTTGACAACTTATCTATGTTTCAACTTTTTCGTTATCGACTTATTACATCCTAAATAACAAGAACAATTTTAGTTCATTTTGACAAGTAAATAGATTGCATAAAAAAATCTCATTTTTTCATTTAAATAATATTTTACAAATATTGAAAAAAATATTGCGCTTACATAATTTTAAAAATGGAATAAATATTTAATTGAATATTTATCTATATTAGAAAAAAATATATGAAGATATATTCAAACCGCTCACGAAATATTTATAAATATATTTTTAAAAATATCTAGTAATTTTCTGGTGTTAGGCTAATTAAAATTATTTGCAAAAATTCTGGTTTATGCATTGCTGGTACGCGTCTTGTACTTCGGTTGCATAATATATCGAGATGTTGGCCTCCAAATGCATTTATTTTTAAGGATGCTACAACGTAAGTCTGGTAAATGAGCTACTTGCAGATTCTGCCAAGACGAAGAAGAAACAGCAGTTTATGTGCTGCACCAATGTGACGCCCTGGCGAGGATAAGGTTTATAGTAATTGGCGTGGAGAACTCCGCGGCTAACAGCTACACAAAGGAGTTGCTCCCAAAAATGGTTAAGAGGGCAAAATCAGGGAGCTCTTTATCAAGGCAGTCTCGAACCATATAACTAGGTCAGACTAGTTGAGATAATCCTCAATACCTGGCATGAGATACATCTTCTTGATTTGGGAGAAGAATTATTTGGAAGATTGACATTAGCACATCATCCACTTTAAGGCAATTCGGCTAATAATAAGAATGCGCAAAGTTAGATTCAGCATAGAGTAACGTTGACAGTGAACACGAAAGAAAAACAGAATGCGCGCCTCGTAACAATAAAACATCCTATCGTTAGCATCCAGACCAGAACAGCTGGTGGGGCAGTAACGCGCCTTCGTTTCGATTTATTTATCTTCCGGCGTCGGCCGAGCAAGACAAAGCTAATGATGTCATTCCGGACAGCTGCGGGAATCGCCGCTTGATTATAATGTTCCATTCGCCTTTGTAAACATCGCACATACATCCAGAGATTTATTTTTCTTTTTACCAAACATATAAACGGTCAAAATAAATTCTTGAGTACAATCGATAAATTAACTGGATCGGTTTTGGGCTGTTAACGTTTTAAAATGTTTCTTTTATTCATAAAAAGTCTTTCAGGCTCGCGATTTTCAAAGGTTAATGGATGTATTTTACTAGGAGACCATTTGAATGCCACATTTAATTTAAAATACATTAACCAAACGTTTTTTTTTTTTGTTTTTAAAGCAACGATGTTACACAACGATCGACTTCATTTTCATCCAAATCTGAAAATTATTTATAATCCGGAAGCTGTTCTAGATTTGATTGGATCTGTTTTGGTGACCTTGACGATTATTGTTAATTTACATTAGAAACATCAATTTGGATGTTCCGTTTGTTTGGATACGTCTAAAATATATTCATTTAATGCTAATTCCAATGCTCATACTAATCTTACGTTGTACCTGGATTAAATAAACTCGATTATAAGTTTGTTTAGTCGAATGTATGTTGCGAAAGTCTAAATTTACACTATGCATATACAAAATTAGCCTGTCTGGTTTATTTACAGTAGCAGAGGATAATTTGGCTCGTTGACAATACTACAGACCGACTCTCAACCAATGCAATAATAGTTTAACGAGGTCTTAACCATAGGTGTTAAAGGCATACTAAAATTAATAAATTTCGTGGAAATATTAAAGAGATTTTTGGCATTTTTAATAACGCCTCTCCATCAGCTTTTTCTATTTTTTCGAAACATCAACATTATACTGGTCAAGGAATTACGGTTTTGGCGTAAAATGACGTAGGTATACAAATTTTAATAGATACCGTAGAAATGCTTGTAAATGATTAATAGAGAGGGATTATATGCAAAGTGCATATATTTTTTTTTGCATATCTTTAATTATAGTCTATATGTAGACGTATTACATTACAATTGAAGTTAATTAGCGCTAACTAGTGATGACATATATTACATATTTAGGCATTTATATGCATATTTTTACAAAAGTTGCATATATTGCATATTTAAGCTTTTTCTTATCCTTTCTATTAGTGAAAATTCCTAGTAATTCCTAATGTAGATCGACAACCGACAATTCTCAGAACGATAAATCTTTTATATTGGTTTCTCTAATACTTTCTTCCAAGAACTGCACGTGTTTAATTTCGCCTAGCAGAAGGGATGTGGTAAATACGTTTTATTATTATTAATTCCCAAAATAAACTATTCATTCATTGAATATCTTTGAGCAAAACAGCATGTTATTGTGTTAACGTTTTTAAATACTGTGCGTAAATACAATAGTATAAAACAAAATTTTTTATGGATAAGCCATATCCTGAACTGGTAAAGGATGGCGACAAAATTTTGTCGAGCCTACAGTAAAGTGGTAAGTTAATTTTAGTAAAAGCTTTACAATTGTTTTAAATTCCTTTAATTTTTGATATAAAATGACAATTGTTGTTGCAGGTGTCTTCTAGAGAAAATACCTGATTGATCAACACGCTAAAACTCATCACATATTGGAAAATGTGAAAAACTAAAGCGATCCGCATGTGTGCAGCAATCTATACGTCAATGCATGTAGGCATAACTTCACACAAACTAGAAACAAGAAGAAATAATACGGATCTGTTGTAACGCATTAATTTCGTCTAACATACCATTAGCAAGATTAAACAATGTTTATTTGAAATCATTTTCGCAAAATATTGCAAACATAATATACCTGACGAAAGACCTTACGAAAAAATTATGTCACATCTTGTGTACAAGCAAACAATAGCAGAAAATTCAACAATTGGTAGGGAATAATTTTATTTATATCATGGTAGATGAAAGTACGGATAAGTGTGCCGTTATATTGCCCCATTTGTTAATAGGAATTCTTCATGAAGATATTGTAGGTAAATCATATTTAATTTATTGTAAGAACTTCAAAAAATAAATAATGTATAATTGCCAATTCGTTCAAGAAGGTTTATAAATTTCTTTTTACCTGGAAATATACCTTGTGAAAATTTTACTAATGTTGTCCGACACTGCACCATACATGATAAAAGCCGCGCAAAATTTAAAATTTTTTATAGTACATTATTCATACCACTTGTTTAGCTCATGGGTTCAATCCGTGTAGCGAAGACATTAGGAATCATTCCCTTTGATTAATGATTTAATTAGCAATGTCAAAAAAGTATTTTTAAAGCACCTTTACGAATCCAATTTTATAAGGAGCCACTTATCCGGTGTTAAGTGCCTCCTGAACCGATTATTACGAGATGGGGTAATGGTTTAGAGCCTGCAATTTTTTCGCCGATAATTTTGAAGGAATAAAAAATGTAATTCTTGAAATAACTGCTGACTGCATTGCTCTAGAAAACTGTAAAAAGATAGTAACATCAACAGAATTGCTACAAAACCTTTTGTATATTAAGGCAATATATGCTTTGTTTTCAAGTTCCATTCGTAAACTAGAAACGCAGGGATGTCGCTCTCGGAATCAGTCGAAATAGTAGACGAATTTGATATGCTATGTAGAAGGTTAAGGGTACAATAGGTATTCTATATACGATAAATTTAAAAAGTGATAAATCAAAATGCGGGGTATTTGAAATTGAAGAAAAGTTAAAAAAAAATTTGTAAGGTGAAACCATAAACCGATTTCGACTTTAATTTTATGGTTCAGAATGTAATTGCAAAGTAAAAAAAAAATGCACCAATTACATTGGGGATGTTGAAAGAAGCTTTTCTATTTCGAAACATATGTATTTCTGATAGAACAAAACTTTCTTTTACCACAATTTTTGAAAAACATTTAATTATAATTGTTGTAGAAATATGTTGTGAAAAAATTTGTGCAATAAAGTTAATGTTTAAATTTCTGCTCTTATTTATTTTATGTAAAAATTTTGCATATTGTCGCAATTTTTTTTGCATATATGCCCCAGGTTTATGCATATTTTCTCAAAAATCGATACATATATTCCAGTTTTTCTTTGCATATAATTCTGTCTCTAATGATCAAGTTTGCTCTAACTTTGGATCTTTATGGAAATATTTTGTTAGTTATAATTTGTAAAACATATCGGCACTTAAGTTACTTTCCTCTTTTTCAAGCAATCACTTCGAAATTTCAGCATGCAATAGTATATGGGAATCAGGTATTTTTGTGCTTGGGATAAAAATCTTGCTAACCAGTGTAATTTAACTAATTTAAAAAAAAAATAAAATATTGTATTAGACCCCTGGTCGTTCTTCAACTCGAATGAAAACAAATTTGCACTATGGACAAAAGTTTGTTGATCGATATTATTAATCTTTTAAAATTAAGTAATAGAATACTTGGTACCACATCTGCAGAATAATCAAGTCAGCACTATATTGAAGACAACAATGTGCTAAGCAATTTTCTCTTAGGGAATTATTTTTTTTAAATACACCACGCAAATTGGATTAAAGATATAAATTTGCAGCGTTGGAACGATTTCTTCTGAAGAGCCTTTAAAAACAGCAAATACTAAAGGAGATTTATTAGAGTGTTGATTAATTAAAAGTGTTGGAAAATGTTATGCATATGTGACTATTCTAACGAGCAAAATTTAATGTTTTTCTGGATAAATTGGATATGCAGTATAATTCTCTAATTAAAGTCTCCAAATAATCTCCTGTTACAAAATGTATTATCTCTAACAATTGGGCATACTTACGAATTAAAAGATATTCGTAGTAATTCGAGCTTTGTTCGATAAATGAAGTGATCTAAGTATATCTACATGGTGACACACGTTCAAATACAAAATACGTTATATGCTAACGTGCTGCATGAATTTAGGAGCATTTAGCTGGATCCTAGAACCGTGTTAATTGCTTGTAATTTAGCGTTGACGATTCCTCGTAAAACCATCAACTGTTCTTCGAGGTGGGAATACGACGATGCTAACACGAGGCGAGGAATTTGAGAAAATGTTTCTTCAAAGGCGGTTAAAGTAAGTCACATGATGTTGTTTAAAGTGCCATGTTGGAGAACCGTACCCCAGTAACCAACTATATTTATTTCATATTTTATAAATGTTTAAAAAATATTAAATCTTTCTTGAATATTAGTTATATTAATATAATATGCATAAATATATTAATAGAAAATATATTAGAAAACAGTTAAAAATATATATGTTATGTAGCATTAATAATATTTTTTATTGCAAATGTTTTCTCATATATTTTTCATAACTCTGCAAGAATATTTGCTTTGTATTTCTTTAAATATTTTATTTCATATAAAAAAAGATTGAATTTTTGCTTTTGTACATTTGGTGCGTAGGACGAATAATATAAAATAGGTAAAATATGCATACATATTAAGTATGTATGTACCTATTTAAAATGATAGTTTAAAGATTAAATTAGATAATATATATCTAATATGATTTAATTAGTATCTAAGTTGAGCGCTGTAACTTTTCTATTAATATATCTGCCTTTTGTATTATATTATTTGTAATATTTGTAAGTTGCGAACGTCAACACAACACTTCTATTCATTACGGTGCCGGTGTTATATGATTTAGTATTGTTTATGCGTCTATGGATTAGGTACATAGAATGCATACGCGCACGTGCGTATCATCAACGTTTCATTCGTTTGCCCGTTACATGTTATAGTTTATAATAGTATACGATTAAGGCAGATTAGGGTTAACTGTGTAATTAATTGTTGCGGGTGTGTTTTTATTTTTGTGGTGACTACGAGGTAAGAAAACTTTGAAACATGTCATGGCATTTATAAGATAATTGGAATGCTCAATATCGCTATGTACAGAAATCGTTATATAATATAATTGTAGGAATTTTATGCATCATATATGTACTGCATCTACCAGATAAATTGCTAGTTGATTTGCTTAGAGATTCATCTTGGTAGATAAGCGTCATAATCTCAATAGAGGTTAGAATACGTTGTGTTGTTTTATTGTTTGTACGTAGAATGTTTTCAAATATTATGAAATAAAGTAAAAAATAAGTATCGTAAGTATTAGAATGTAGCTACCACCAATTATTCTAAATGCTCCAAATCTATTAGTAGGTGTTGATAATGTTGTACGATGTTTTATTCATGGTATGATCTAATACAATTGGCATTGTTTTAGAGGCCAACAGGAAACGCCATGAGAACGCCACTACCGAAGATATGAAAAAAAGCCATAGGGTTGTACTAGCACCAGCCAAGGCTAGACTTAAAAATGAGTATTTTTCATTTTTATTGGCTTATTCAAATAAATGATAATAAATACGTTTGTTTTTTATTTAGAACACTTCAATTAAAAAAATAGTGATTAATTTGATAAACCTTCAATATGCCTTAAAAGATGATAGAATTATTGATTATTAACTTGTATGGTGAGTGTGAAAAAACAAGTTCTTGCCTTTTAGACAACTCTATGTATGTTTCAACTTTTCGTTATCGACGTTATACATTCTAAATAACCAAGAACAATTTTAGTTCATCTTTGACAAATTAAATAGATTGCATAAAAATCTCAATTTCATATAAATATTTGACAAATATTTTAGAAAAAATATAGCGCTTACATTAATTTTAAAATATGGAATAAATATTTTAATTGAATATTTTATCTATATTTAGAGAAAAATATATTCAAACCTCTCACGAAAAATATTTATAAAATATATTTTTAAAAATATCTATGTAATATTTCTGGCTGTTAGGGTACGCTTTAACATTTGTTCGTATTTTTTTTTTACTCAAAATTAATTATTGTAACAATTGTAAATTTAACAGTAATAAGTATTGAAAATTTTTAAATGTATTTTTCCCACCATGTATAATCACCCACCTTTATTTTATAATGAATATAAGATGATTCCAGAATTTTGCTATAATTATTTATTTCAATTTATACACATTCCACAGTTCCATTTAGTCACATGGGCATTGTCATATGTTAAATATCTTATATTCCCCTGACTTCGGTGAAAGTAACGGATTTTTCAAAGGTAGTTTGCCCCCCTGGTCAAGACAATCGCTATCGGTGTCTGTTAGAGAATTCCAATTCAGAAGCATTCACTTAGCCAACCTTCGTGAGAGACGGACGTGTCCCGATTAATTTTCGTAAAATTTAACGGCTATTTTGATAAAATCCTGTTTATTCAAAATTCCAATCTAAAAACGATGGTTAATTGTTAAACAAAGTTTATCACATTAATTTTATCCACAATTTTCCATTGGGTAATTTTCTCCAACGATGATATTTCCGAGATATGTTCCTATCCTGAGCCATTCTCCGTGATTAGAATGTGTGCTGATTTGATCTTTCCAAAGGTATTCCGCGTCCAAACCAACCATTATTTTAATCCTAATCTGCATTTTAATATACTTTACTAATATACGAAATGTGTATTACCGCTGAACAGTTTGCGACCACTGGTGGAAAAACTTTCATAAGGTGGTACTACTACTTACTAGTCAATATGTGTTCACGGCATGAACCGAATATTCAGTAATTTTACTATAAAATCTTAGATATTCTGATTTACCCATCTTTTAAGCATAGAATCACTCAGATGAATGTCTTGAAGACGCGGGAACTTTGAAAGTTAATTTTAACCATATTAATTTTTCTATGACAAATTTATATTGTAAAAAGTAGATTACTAATTGATAATAATAACTCAGCACTACAGGCCTTGAAGGCCCTTGGCTAGAGTGCCGGAACACACCGAGCCACTGAGAAGTGTTATCCGAATGGTGACCCAACCAACAACCGGTACCGCATATTGCTGCTTGACTTTCAAGACTGGCAATGATGCACCCTTCCTTCTCAGCCGTACTGCCGGCAGATTACTAATTAATTACTAATTTAAAACGCAATTGTTATTTAATACGCGAACTCATTTACGTACCTGACATTTTTACTTTCATATTTACGTTGTTTTCTCACTGCTCTACATTTAGAATCTGTTATTAAATAAAACCACATTTGTTTAAACTTAAATGTTGCCTTTATTGTACAAAGTCGATCATAATTGATGTATCAAAGTTTCACGCGCACTCTATTACCTAAACTAAGCACTGTAAATATCAATATCGGAGTAGAGGACATACAAGCAACATTCTCCTACAGCACCTACTGTCGTACTGAAAAATAAGAAGGGTTAAGTATCTATCCGCATTTTTTTGAATGTCATAGCGTCCTTTGCTCTCTAGCAGGCAGAAATGATCACCCTGCATTCCATCTGGCATTTGAGAGGACATACTTATGATTAAAAATAATGAATATAGATGACGTTAGGGTGTTTAAAATTTAATATTAGCTAATTTAATTAAAGTATTATATTTAAAATTTATTTTTTTATTATACCGGCCTGTGTGTTACCTTGCAGCATTACAATATATTTATATATGTCCTGTTTTTCAGCCTCCTTATTTAGTATTTAATAAGATGCCAGAGGGGCATGTTATGCATGTACCCCATTTCAATTGGGAAGGAAAAAAACAGAGGATGAATATATAAGAACTAACAAAGGTGTGTATAACATCTATCATGAACCAAAAATAAATGCAACTATTATATAAAGAGACTCCAGTGGCTGGAAGACAGAAACAGTTGTGAAAGTGAATGGAATTAGCAAACAAATAAAGAATGACAGGGTAGGAAAAAGAGGTGCAGACCAAGCAAAAATATGGAAGTAGAAGGTTTTAGAAGATTTATGAGAGAAGAGAATGTGAATAGCTGAAAAGCAAAGGTTAAGAATATGAAAATATGGAAAAAGATTACAAAGCTCTAGGCCTAAAAGGCCTGTTAAGAGCTGTATTTATATATTGTCCTGCTTTTCTCAACAACCTTATTTAGTACTCAATAAGATCCAGAGAGGTATGCTATTCATGTACCTCATTTGCAGTATTAAAATTAATTTCTGCTGATGATGATAGCTTTGCTATCGAAACGTACGTTCAGTTTAGTGCAGTTTGTGGTGAGGAGTCTAGGGGAAGTTTGCAGTATTTGCAGTCCCACAGTTTGGAGTATTTTTGTCATATTCTTTTTTATGCTTTAATACTATTTTACATGAGCATTAGATTAAGTATTAATGCCGAAAATTAACATATAGCTTATTCGATTGGCAAAAATAATTTAACGTTTGTATTATCTTGCCATCCCTTTACTACAGTAACTACAGTGCTTCATTTTGCGGACATTTGCATATATGTTCCAATGGGATGCAAATTGACATTGCTAATTCGAAATCGATAATCGTGTTTGTCTTAGCAGATCCATATTCTAACAACCCAGCATCTTCATTTGCACTTTTTTGTCCCAACGCAACTGCTTCAAGAAGCTTAAGATGACACCAACAGCTGTAATTAAATACAAATCAGAAGACTTGATTCCTTAAGAGAAGCCCTATTAGGCATGCAGAATAAATTATATTGCGTGCAAATTAGATTAAATCATTTTCCTTGACGGACTTCCCTCGTCTAAATTTCCCCTTTTTAACACAAGTAGCGGATTGATAAACAATAGCGCAGGATCGTGTTACGCGCGATACAAGTTCAAGAACCTCGCCAACTATAGAAACCATCACGTATTAACCAGACACGTCGAAACATGTCTTATCCTTGTTACAATAGGTACTTCGCTTTATCTGGTTTGTTGTATAAGTGCTACTCATTGCAGGATACGTGGCTTATCTGCTGAACGTTTCTGCACTCTATAAGACTGGTGTGCAGCACACAATACACTGCCAATTTTCTTTCATAGACGCGCGCGGTTCGGGGGCGTAATAAAGAGTTAGGAGCGCGTGTACACACATGCTGGTAGCAGATGAGTATATCAGTCTCTGAACATCTGAACATCTCCACGTCCTTAGTAATTTCGCTTTATACGGAAGGAAGACGATGCTCTTTTGTTATAACGTGGAAACAATAACTAGCAAGGGTTGAAGCTGATGAATGCTCTAACAGTTTTTAATGAGGGTATACTAGCGAATTTCAGCACGCAAGCCGAAGTCTGTTTCGATTATATTGTGTTTTGTTAATGAGAGATGGGAAATATCAACACATTACTGTAAGAATCTGCATCTTATGTAAAAATAGATAGTAGAAAATTGCTACAGGCTGTACACGAACGTCTGTAGCAATAATTTATCAACAAGCAACATTTATTTTAATTCCTGTCTAAATTTTAATGTACTTATAAGAAGTTTTATGTTCGCCGGGCTAAAAAAATGATTGTATGCAACCGTCAACCATGTTGCGAGCACTGATGTAACGTAATTGTTATTTAATAAGCGAACTCATGTAACTTACCTGAGATGAATACGTTTTTATTTACGTTGTTTTGCACTGCTAACTATTTCGAACCATTTATAAAATAAAATCTCATTTATTTTCACTTAAATATTATTTTTTATCTGACAAAGTCATCAACAATGTTGATATTTAATTTGTGCGCACAATTTCACTTGAATTAACGACTTTAACATTGAATATTCGAGTAGAAGACCGACCCCATAGCATCCCCGGTTATACTAAAGTTAAAAGGGGGTTAACCTGCGTATTCGTAATTTTTCTTTAATGCCGCAGCGTCCTCTAGGTTTTTCTTGTTAGAAATTCTTCATATCATCTGGCAATAAGGAGGACATACTCATGTTTTAAGATTAATAAAATAGATGACAGTGGAATGATTAAAATTGGATTTTCGTAATTTAATTAGAGTATTATATTTTAAAAATAATTTTTTTATACCGAGTTGTATGCTACCTCATAGCATCACAATACGTATTGCTGTGGTTAAATAACCCATTTTCCGCTGAGTGTATTGTAAGTTGCATACCCTAACAGCCAGAAATATTACATAGATATTATTAAAAATATATTTTATAAATATTTTTCGTGAGAGGTGAGAGGGAATATATTTTTCCTATTTTTTTCTAAATATAGATAAAATATTCAATTAAAATATTTATTTCATATTTTACAATTAATGTAAGCGCAATATTTTTTCTAAAATATTTGTAAAATATTATTTATATGAAAATTGAGATTTTTTATGCAATCTATTTAATTTGTCAAAATGAACTAAAATTGTTCTTGGTTATTTAGAATGTTTAACGTCGATAACGAAAAGTTGAAACATACATAGATTGTCTAAAGGGCAAGAACTTGTTTTTTCACACTCACCATACAAGTTAAGAATCAATAATTCTGGCATCTTTTAAGGCATACTGAAGGTTTATCAAATTAATCACTATTTTTTAATTGAAGTGTTCTAAATAAAAAACAAACGTGTCATTTTATTTGAATAAGCCAATAAAAATGAAAAACACTCATTTTTAAGTCTAGCCTTGGCTGGTGCCAGGTACAACCCTATGGCTTTTTTCATATCTTCGGTAGTGGCGCTCTCATGGCGTTTCCTTGTGGCCTCTAAAACAATGCCAATTGTATTAGATCATACCATGAATAAAACATCGTACGACATTATCAACACCTATTAATACATTTGGAGCATTTACAATAATTGGAGTGGTAGCTACATTCTAATACTTACGATACTTTACTTTATTTCATAATATTTGAAAACATTCTACGTACAAACAATAAAACAACACAACGTATTCTAACCTCTATTTGAGGTTATGACGCTTATCTACCGAGATGAATCTCTTAAGCAAATCAACTAGCAATTTATCTGGTAGATGCAGTACATATATGATGCATAAAATTCCTACAATTATATTATTAAACGATTTCTGTACATAGCGATATTGAGCATTTCAATTATCTTATAAATGCCATGACATGTTCAAAGTTTTGCTTACCTCGTAGTCACCACAAAAACTAAAACACACCCCGCAACAATTAATTACACAGTTAACCCTAATCTGCCCTAATCGTATATATTATAAACTATAACATGTAACGGACAAACGAATGAAAACGTTGATGATACGCACGTGCGCGTATGCATTCTATGTACCTAATCCATAGACGCATAAATAATACTAAATCATATAACACCGGCACCGTAATGAATAGAGGTGTTGTGTTGACGTTCGCAACTTACAAATATTACAAATAATATAATACAAACGCAGATATATTAATAGAAAAGTTACAGTGCTCAACTTAGATACTAATTAAATCATATTAGATATATATTATCTAATTTATCTTTAAACTATCATTTTAAATAGTACATACCTACTTAATATGTATGCATATTTTACCCATTTTATATTATTCGTCCTACGCACCAAATGTACAAAGCAAAAATTCAATCTTTTTTTTATATGAAATAAATATTTACAGAAATACAAAGCAAAATAGTCTTGCAGAGTTATGGAAAATATAGTGAGAAAACATTTGCAATAAAATATTATTAATGCTACATAACATATATATTTTTAAATGTTTTCCTAATATATTTTCTATAATATATTTTATGCATATTATATTAATATAACTAATATTCAAGAAAGATTTAATATTTTTTAAATATTTATAAAATATGAAATAAATATAGTTGGTCACTGGTGATATTTTGGTTATTTATTGTTTTCCTTGTTCAGCTGATTTTCAATTTACTGAGAATTTTCACAATTTTATTTTGTTTTGAATAAGTTTAGTTTAAGAGTTTATTGAATCATTTTTAATTTATTTAGTGTTGTTTTTTTAATTAATTCCATTCATTTATTTGTCTATTGTTTGCTTGTGTAGATTTAATGCGGATTCTATTCAATATTGTCGTTGTAATGTAATACGTCTGCGTTGTACGATTTTGAGAGAGGATTTTGTAAGAAAAACAATTATAGAATTTTGTTAAGGACTTCCTTGATCGACTATTGACGTGAGTAGACGTATTTTTAAATCGTGGTGGTCATTTTATAATCCATTTTGATTTTGTAAAATTAATTTTCTTTTATTTAGTCAACCAAGGAACTTTTATTATAATAATTACTACACACAGTGACATAAAATACATTACAAAAATGATAGATCCTGTTGAAAACGAACAGATCAAGATTGAAGAATTTTCTCTGTTTCACTAACAATAAGGCGTGTTGATAGTCTGTCCCTAAATGCGTTCGCCTCAGTATTTCGTTGATGTGTATTACCATTATAGATAAAGTTTGCCCATAAAAGCTAAGATAGGTCTATCAAAATTGAAGGGATAAGTGCTATTAACCACTTACAGGTTGCTCATACAACGGCTCGCTATGTTCCTTTTAAGCTAACAGCTAATTTAAAACTTCCGGCGGTGTTGTAAATTAAGTTATACAAAGATCTAGCCGATAACCACTTAATGCCTTTATACCTGACGAGCATATAAAAGCTAGGTAGTAGTGTTAAAAATACGATTAAGGTAATAAATCTTCACGATTTTGAAGCAATTTCGAAATGATTTCTTTCTCCACCAAATAAAAACACCACATCTTTCACTTGTTATCGATTCCCAGTGTTTCCCAAGAGACGCCGGCCGCTATAGCGACGATAACTTTACCGGTTCAAAATTTACGTCGACACGCGACTTTAATTAAAATGTTTTAACCGGCGAGAACTTCTGTAGACGTTCAGGACAACATAATTTCCAACTCGTGGAGAAAAGAACTGGTGGATGACAAACGTCTTCGCTTCCTACCGCCTGAACGTGGCAAGTTATAATTGAAAAAATGTAGTTAGCTGTCAGAAGGGTTGCGCAGTTGACGGTATAAGATGAAGAATTTTTTTTTGCTGAAATTTATAAAATTGTCTTAATTTTGTTTTAACTTGCTCAATGTCGGATGACAGGATTCTAATGATTCTAAATTATTTCCAAATGTTATTATTTTTTTTTTTTGTTGGGCGCCAATGATTTGAGTGTCGAATTTTTAAATAATATCTATTAATTAATTGAAATAAGTAAATAAAAAAAAATAGCATGAGAATCTTTTATCGATTAATTTAATCGCTCTCAGGTCATGCGGTTCTACGAGTATTTTAAACATAATCCGACTCTGTCTATTAAATTACAAAAAAAAAAAAACAAAAGAGATTGATTTCACCTTTATATAATATTTTTTATTATAAAACGACGAAAGCACAAATGAATACAGTGAAACAATTACAAAGTAAATAGTATTTGTTACTAGAAAAATAATGATCGAATAGATGAGGCTCCCTTTGAATGTTACTAATGAATTGAATATTAAATTTAAATTAAACAATAAACAAGATTATAATTTGTGATCTTATAAATAATAAAGAAATAAAAATTAGGGGTTAACACTTGTGGTTTTGGCGGTCCTTCGGCTCTAGGCGTGGTCGTTCTCCTAACAGCCAGAAATATTACATAGATATTTTTAAAAATATATTTTATAAATATTTTTCGTGAGAGGTTTTTGAATATATTTTTCATATTTTTTTCTAAATATAGATAAAATATTCAATTAAAATATTTATTCCATATTTTAAAATTAATGTAAGCGCAATGTTTTTTCTAAAATATTATTTATATGAAAATTGATATTTTTTTATGCAATCTATTTAATTTGTCAAAATGAACTAAAATTATTCTTGGTTATTTAGAATGTATAACGTCGATAACGGAAAGTTGAAACATACATAGAGTTGTCTAAAAGGCAAGAACTTGTTTTTTCACTCTCACCATACAAGTTAATAATCAATAATTCTGGCATCTTTTAAGGCATACTGAAGGTTTATCAAAATAATCACTATTTTTTAATTGAAGTATTCTAAATAAAAACAAACGTAAATATTATCATTTTATTTGAATAAGCCAATAAAAATGAAAAATATTCATTTTTAAGTCTAGCCTTGGCTGGTGCCAGGTACAACCCTATGACTTTTTTCATATCTTCAGTAGTGGCGCTCTCATGGCGTTTCCTTGTGGCCTCTAATAGAATGCCAATTGTATTAGATCATACCATGAATAAAACATCATACAACATTATCAACACCTACTAATACATTTGGAGCATTTACAATAATTGGAGCGGTAGCTACATTCTATACTTACGATACTATTTTTACTTTATTTCATAATATTTGAAAACATTCTACGTACAAACAATAAAACAACACAACGTATTCTAACTCTATTTGAGGTTATGACGCTTATCTAGCTAGATGAATCTCTTAAGCAAATCACTAGCAATTATCTGGTAGATGCAGTACATATATGATGCATAAAATTCCTACAATTATATTATTAAACGATTTCTGTACATAGCGATATGAACATTCAATTATCTTATAAATGCCATGACATGTTCAAAGTTTTGCTTACCTCGTAGTCACCACAAAAACTAAACACACCCCGCAACAATTAATTACACAGTTAACCCTAATCTGCCCTAATCTTGTACTATTATAAACTATAACATGTAACGGACAAACGAATGAAAACGTTGATGATACGCACGTGCGCGTATGCATTCTGTGTACCTAATCCATAGACGCATAAACATACTAAATCATATAACAATGAATAGAGGTGTACTGTTGACGTTCGTAACTTACATATATTACAAATAATATAATACAAAACGCAGATATATTAATAGAAAAGTTACAGCGCTCAACTTAGATACTAATTAAATCATATTAGATATATAGTATATCTAATTTAATCTTTAAACATTCATTTTAAATAGGTACATACCTACTTAATATGTATGCATATTTTACCCATTTTATATTATTCGTCCTACGCACCAAATGTACAAAAGCAAAAATTCAATCTTTGTTTTTATATGAAATAAATATTTACAGAAATACAAAGCAAAATATTCTTGCAGAGTTATGAAAAATATATTGAGAAAACATTTGCAATACAATATTATTAATGCTACATAACATATATATTTTTTAAATGTTTTCCGAATATATTTTCTATAATATATTTTATGCATATTATATTAATATAACTAATATTCAAAAAGATTTAATATTTTTTAATTATTTATAAAATTGGCTTTAAAATGACTAGTAGAGCTCAAAAAATGCACTTAAAAATATAGGTTTTTATTTATATCAAAGTTAACCAAAATGCGATATAGGTGATGTTATTTTTCCTAAATAGTTTTAAAATCGAGATATCACAGCAAAATCAAGAACTTTTAATTGACGGGTTTCGTGTGAATCACCCTGTATACTAAACTATATGCAATGTTAGTCGAACTTCATCCCACAGAACGTATCAATTATCGCCTGTTTCCACGGTTTGGGGTATCAATTAATTACCTAGTGTTTAAGTTGCTATACAGAAATCGCTACAGACTGTCCTGCACACAGTCAGATGACCAGGCACGGGTTGCGTCAAGCGGACGCAACCCAGGCCAGGCAGCTCATCAATCATTGCGTGCATGGCTGTTGACATTAAACTCGCGGAGAATTAAAATCTGCTAGTGACAGGAGCCTGATCTAAATATATGAGCGGCAGCGTTCGAATAACGGTCTAGCAGATTTTTTTTTTCTTTTTGTGAGGTTGACCATTTTTTTATTAGTGTCTGTCTGGGATGGAATCTGACCTTTATAAATATATGTATGACTCTTTTTGGTATATACGTAACTATTAGGGTGGTTGAAATATTTAATGCAGGATCAATGTAACAAGGAGTATAAAATTTTAGATCTATCGACCAAAAACAATACGTGCAACATCGACGCTGAAAACATATATAAAAAACTCTTCCCAGCTCTTAGACATACGATGCAATTTGACAACAGTTACAACAACTAAATTTTCGCTTGTCTTGTGGAGGGATAATCCTGAAACTAATCCAAAGGTAATAGCTATTCCTTTTCCTGAATCATCGTAGTAGGAGGCATAAAAATGTCATTAGGCGCCCATTTTTTTGTATCTTCTGAAAATCGACCGCACATCGTACAAGAGAATGGTGCGGTGTCTTTTTTTCCTGTTCGAAATTAATTCCGAACGCTGAAGTGTCATTATTAGAAAAGAAGCATCTCGTATAGGATGACTCATATCATCATTTAGTAAATTGATTTTTCTAGATAATAAAAAAAGTGTATGTACCCTAACAGCCAGAAATATAACATAGATATTTTTAAAAATATATTTTATAAATATTTTTCGTGAGAGGTTTTTGAATATATTTTTCATATTTTTTTTCTAAATATAGATAAAATATTCAATTAAAATATTTATTCCATATTTTAAAATTAATGTAAGCGCAATATTTTTTCTAAAATATTATTTAGGTATATGAAAATTGAGATTTTTTATGCAATCTATTTAATTTGTCAAAATGAACTAAAATTGTTCTTGGTTATTTAGAATGTATAACGTCTATAACGAAAAGTTGAAACATACATAGAGTTGTCTAAAAGGCAAGAACTTGTTTTTTCACACTCACCATACAAGTTAATAATCAATAATTCTGGCATCTTTTAAGGCATACTGAAGGTTTATCAAATTAATTATTATTTTTTAATTGTGTTCTAACTAAATAAAAAACAAACGTATTTATTATCATTTATTTGAATAAGTCAATAAAAATGAAAATACTCATTTTTAAGTCTAGCTTTGGCTGGTGCCAGGTACAACCCTATGGCTTTTTTCATATTCTTCGGTAGTGGCGCTCTCATGGCGTGTCCTTGTGGCTCTAAAACAATGCCATTGTATTAGATCATACCATGAATAAAACATCGCACAACATTATCAACACCTACTAATACATTTGGAGCATTTACAATAATTGGAGTGGTAGCTAAAATTTTAATACTTACGATACTTATTTTTACTTTATTTCATAATATTTGAAAACATTCTACGTACAAACAATAAAACAACACAACGTATTCTAACCTCTATTTGAGGTATGACGTTTTTCTACCGAGGAGAAATCTCTTAAGCAAATCAACTAGCAATTTATCTGGTAGATGCATTACATATATGTGCTAAATTCCTTAATCATATTATTAAACGGATTTCTGTACATAGCGATATTGTTGGTTCCTGGGGTACCTAACTGATGGTTGTATTTAATCACTGTATGTTTCGCCGTGAAACTATGCTTATTGGACGACAAGATTACAACTAGTTATGGGTGAAAAATTATAGTATTGTAACAAACCCACCTATTTCCGTCAAGGCATTCTTTGGTGTCTTGATTTAGTACCACGTTGGCGAGGTTTCATTAGAATCCGCGATTTACAGTTTGCGACGTTCCAATAATCATTTTCACTTTACACAACGTGATAAAAGTTTTCCGAAAACAGAAAGATACCCTAATCAATAACCTACGACTCTCAAAATCTCCCTGATTACGATTCTATCTCCGAAAAAATCCCGCCCCAGCGAAAACATCCACAAAGGCCGAATCGTATACACTCGTGGAAACAATAATATACGATTCACAACACATAAGATATCGCGGCTAATATGTGGCGCCGCAGTTTCCAATATCAGTATATTTCGACAAGGACACTAACTGACGTTGACCTAGAGTTGTTGTTGGGAAACGCGCGTCGCCTTTACATAAAACTCGGTCTAGGATCCTCTACGAGACTTTCCTCGATACGAGAATGGCCGTAGTCGCTTCTAAGGTACGCTGACGTAATCTCCTGGTGAGAACTTGCCGTGCGGAAGTCTTTTTGTTCTGTTATAGAACTTGGAGGTTGGAAGTTACGACAAATAAGATAATGGAAAAATTTCGTCGAAAAGAGGGAGAAGTTAGTTTTTTTCTCCGTGTATAGGTGGCGTTATTTATTTACACTCACGATTTGTGCGGATGTAGAATATGTTTATAATATCGAGTTTGTTTTGATATATTTCTCTGTTGAAATTTTCAAAGCTAATTTAACCACTGAAACATATTTTCTAAATCGTCATGAAATGAAATTAATTCGCCCCTTATAAAAGAGATCACAGCGAACGATTAATCATTCAAAGCTGGACCCGGAAAATCTATCTCTGCACTGAAGACATTCCCCGCTCTGAGGATCCAGCGAAGATTTATAGCAAGATTTATAGAAAATGTTTATAAACGATTAAATTTGTGTTTCTTTTTTGAACTTGGAGGAGAGGGGGTAAGGGAAATATATGATATTTGTTTCGAATACTAGGAAAGGATTAGAATGATAAAAGGAATTATTTAATTAATTCATAATTATTTACATTGGAGAGCAGTAGGCGTCATTTACAGCGCGAAAATGCATGTAGGTATTTACTAGTTAGTAGTTCTCAGTAGGTAATACCAGCAAATTATTATACTGACTGAAATTATATCAGTAACCAACGCCGACTAGATACCAGGCCCAGGAATTGAGTGGGAAGTATCTCGAGAATACAACGGCGGATACGCATAACATCTATACCTCTTCGCTATCAATATCCCGTGCGCCACTCCTGGAGTACCCCATACGCTACCTTTCTCCCCAAAACATTGTAAAACTATAAAAGTATGACAGCCAAATTTTATTTAAATCTACATAATATTTTCTTATTTATTGATTTTCCCCTGTCGAGGTTTTTTGGTGTTACAGCACACAAAATTAGTAGGTAAATATATTACCTTGAATAGTAAGAAATGACTTTAGGGTTAAGCGAGGTTAAGTATTATTAGTTCAATATACTTATATTTGGAAGCAAAAATGCAAATACTTCAAATAATACTTTTATATAATTCTACAATGTACATAAATGTTAAGGCATAAATATGATGAGTTTCCAGTGAGGAAATCTATATTACTCAAAATAATGAATAATTATTTTTGTTGGTGAAAAAAATTATTATGTTCATAATGATTTTAGTATATCGATTACCCCAGCTGATCAAACATATTATGTCCTTATTTTATAAATAGTAAAAAAATATTAAATTCTTTCTTGAATATAGTTATATTAATATAATATGCATAAAATATATTATAGGAAATATACTAGTAAAACATTTAAAAAAATATATGTATTTATAGCATTAATAATATTTTATTGCAATGTTTTCCTCAATATATTTTTTCATAACTCTGCAGAAATTTTGCTTTTGTATTTCTGCCAATATTTATTTTTCATATTAAATAAAACGATTGAATTTTTGCTTTTGTATCATTTGGTGCGTAGGACGAAAATATAAAATGGGTAAAATATGCATACATATTATAGTATGTTACCTATTTGAAATGATAGTTAAAGTTAAATTAGATAATATATATCTAATATGATTTAATTAGTATGTAAGTTGAGCGTTGTAACTTTTCTATTAATATATCTGGGTTTTGTATTATATTATTTGTAATTTTGTAAGTTGCGAACGTCACAGCAACACCTCTATTCATTACGGTTGTCGGTGTTATATGCTTTAGTATTGTTTATGCGTCTATGGATTAGGTACATAGAATGCATACCGCACTGTGCGTATCATCAACGTTTTCATTCGTTTGTCCTTACTTTATATAGTTTAGTAATATTATACGATTAGGCAGATTAGGGTTAACTGTGTAATTAATTGTTGCGGTGTGTTTTTAGTTTTTTGTCGGTACTACGAGTAAGCAAAACTTTGAAGCAGTCATGGCATTTATAAGTTATTGGATGCTCAATACTTATGTAAAGAAATCGTTTAATAATATAATTGTAGAATTTTTATGCATCATATATGTAACTGCATTTACAGATAATTGGTAGTTATTTGCTTAAGAGATTCATCTCGGTAGATTAAGGCTCTAACCACAAATAGGGTTAGAATACGTTGTGTTTTTTATTGTTTGTACGTAGAATGTTTTCAAAATATATGAAATAAAGTAAAATAAGTATCATAGTATTAGAATGTTATACCACTCCCATTATTGTAAATGCTCCAAAGTATAGTAGGTGTTGATAAGTTGTACGATGTTTATTCATGGTATTGATCTAATACAGATTGGCATTGTTTTAGAGCCACAACGAAACGCTATGGAGCCCACTACCGAAGATATGGAAAAAACCATAGGGTTGTACCTGGCACCACCACGCTAGACTTAGAAATGAGTATTTTTGTTTTTATTGGCTTATTCAAATAAAATGATAAAATACGTTTGTTTTTATTTAGAACACTTCAATTAAAAAATAGTGATTATTTTGATAAACATTCAGTATGCCCTTAAAATATGCCAAATTATGATTAGTTAACTTATATGTGAGTGGTGAAAAAACAAGTTCTGCCTTTTCAGACAACTCTATGTATTTTCCAATCTTTCGGTTATCGACGTTATATCATTCTAAATAACCAAGAACAATTTAGAACATTTTTGACCAATTTAATAGATTGCTCAGTAAAAATCTCATATTTTCATATAAATATTTTACAAAATCTTTAGAAAAATATAGCGCTCTACAATTAATTTTAAAATATGGAATAAATATTTTATTGAATATTTTATCTATATTTAGAAAAATATATGAAAAATAATTCAAAAACCCTCACGAAATATATTTATTAAAATTATTTTAAAGAATATCTATGTAATATTTCTGGCTGTTAGGGGTACATGTTTGGAACTACAAGCAATGTTGTCACACAAATTCAACGGTTTGGAACAACTGAACAAATCTTTATTCTTTAAATACAATAGCATTCATCTTCTTGCTTAATATAGGAGTTTGATATATCACAGTGATGATTTATATCAGATTGAGTAATTATTTTTTTGTGTGTATCTGTTTCAGAAAACTTTTCATAAATTTCTAAAAACTTTTCAAATGAGCACCCTCTATATAGGTACCATTTATTAATCTCTAGAAACGCTTCCGACATTAATATTCGTCAATTTAATTAAACAAACAGTATTTTAATTAACATCACTTCATCCCATAGTACAAAATCATAATTTTGGCAATTATTAATACACCTTCAACCTTAAAATGTATGCCGGGGATCATTGTTTTAAACAGGATTTATTACTGACATTGTACCAGTTATTAATCTAGATATTCTGTGGAATCCTGATGGAAGAAAAGTATCGCGCGAATGGCGATTAAAAGATGTGCCCTAACCCGTTTTATGAATAAGAACATTTGTTTCGGAGCGACTTAGATAAATCGCTGTAGTAAGGCTGGCATCCGTCATCTCTTGAGTTACTCTTCGAAATAACGAATTCCCAAAATCTTGAATAATCGGTAAATTGTTACATCCGGACCGTAATCTAGAAATTTTTATTATTGTGGTAATACTACCTAATTTATTTCGCAAAGATGGAAGGTAATTCAAACTAATAAGTGCGTCAATAGTTATAAAAAAAAAAAATAGAATGAAAGCAACAAGATAATACGACTGTCTTTACTATAGTTTTCTTATTAAATTCGTTTAATTCAACAATATTTTTTTTTTTTTTTTTAATTTAAATTTGTAATTCCATCAGTATACTCTATTCATTCAGGATTTCAGAGACTATTTTAGACTATTTAACTCTCTAATACTTTAATTTTAATACATCTTCTTTCGTTAGTTTACACACATTTTTTTTGTTTTCCTCTAAGGTCGTCTCACAAAAATTTAAATCGATTCAATGGTTCCCTATTAAGGGTCGAATGAAGTAGCTAACATGTCAATATTTGAAAAACACTTCTCAGCATCGTGGATAGGATCTATCGTCTACCATCTGTCGTGAGGGTGAATTTTGCTTGTCAGATGTTGCTGTGTAAGATATTTAATGATTACGTTGCATCGTTATAGGTTAACATGTCTCGTAAATGACAAAAACTTGGAAGAGGATATAACATATTTTTTTTTATTTATACCCTAACAGCCAGAAATATTACATAGATATTTTTAAAAATATATTTGATAAATATTTTTCGTGGGAGGTTTTTAATATTTTTTCATATTTTTTCAAATATAGATAAAATATTCAATTAAAATGTTTTGTATTTTATTTAACTAATGTAAGCGCAATATTTTTTCTAAATATTTGTAAATATTATTTAGATAAATTGAGATTTTTATGCAATCTATTTAATTTGTCAAAATGAACTAAAATTGTTCTTGTTATTTAGAATGTATAACGTCGATAACGAAAAGTTGAAACATGCGTAGATTTGTTCCAAAGGCAAGAACTTGTTTTTTATCACCTCACATACAAGTTAATAATCAATAATTCTGACATCTTTTAGGCATACTGAAGGTTTATCAAATTAATCTCTATTTTTTAAATTGAAGTGTTCTAAATAAAAAAACGAACGTATTTATTATCATTTTATTTGAATAAGCCAATAAAATGAAAAATACTTATTTTTTAAGTCTAGCCTTGGCTGGTGCCAGGTACAACCCTATGGCTTTTTTCATATCTTCGGTAGTGGGCGCTCTCATGGCGTTTCCTTGTGCCTCTAAAACAATCGCCAATTGTATTAGATCATACCATGAATAAAACATCGTACAACATTATCAACACCTACTAATACATTTGGAGCATTTACAATAATTTGGAATGTAGCTACATTCTAATACTTACGATACTTATTTTTACTTTATTTCATAATATTTGAAAACATTCTACGTACAAACAATAAAAACAACACAACGTATTCTAACCTCTATTTGAGGTTTTGACGCTTATCTACCGAGATGAGTCTCTTAGCAAATCAACTAGCAATTTATCTGGTAGATGCAGTACATATGTGATGCATAAAATTCCTAACAATTATATTATTAAACCATTTCTACAAATACATAGCGATATTGAGCATTCCATTATCTTATAAATGCCAGACATGTTCAAAGTTTTGCTTACCTTCGTAGTCACCACAAAAAACTAAAACACCACCCCCGCAACAATTAATTAAACAGTTAACCCTAATCTGCCCTAATCCTATGCTATTATAAACTATAACATGTAACGGACAAACGAATGAAAAACGTTGATGATACGCACGTGCACGTATGCATTCTATGTACCTAATCCATAACGCATAAACAATACTAAATCATATACACGGCACCGTAATGCAAGAGGTGTTGTGTTGACGTTCGCAACTTACAAATATTTACAAATAATAATATATACAAAATTAATAGAAAGTTACAGAGCTCAACTTAGATACTAATTAATCATATTAGATATATATTATCTAATTTAATCTTAAACTATCATTTTAATAGGTACATACTACTATAGTATGCATATTTTACCCATTTTATATTATTCGTCCTACCACCAAATGTACAAAGCAAAAATTCAACTTTTTTTTTATATGAAATAAATATTTACAGAAATACAAAGCACATATTCTGCAGAGTTATGAAAAATATATTGAGGAAACATTTGCCATAAAATATTATTATGGTACATAAACATATATATTTTTTAAATGTTTTCCTAATATATTTTCTATAATATATTTTATGCATATTATATTAATATAACTAATATTCAAGAAAGATTTAATATTTTTTAAATATTTATAAAATATGAAATAAATATAGTTGGTCACTGGGGTAACGACGCTTCTTTTTTCAAACAATTTAATAATACGAAAACCACTAATTTAATTTACGTCATGAATTCAATTTGCCGCATGCACTGATAGAAACAATTCTTTAACAAGAACAATAGTTGTTGGAGAATTATGTTTATTTTTAGTTCTCTTATTTACTTAAGCGGATGCGATGTTCGTATATTCGTTATTTCTAGAAGATTTTTTTTTATCGCCTAAGTTTATTTAACACATCACTAAAATATAAGTACTTTTAGAAATATCTTCTTTATTATGTTTGTTAGTTCATTTTTACACTTTTTTTTACGGTAAAAAACATCTATGATACATAGATAGTGCCACAAAATAAACATGAATTGTTTCTTCTTGTTCTCTTCCTTGTTCTCCAATCACTACTTTTAATTGAATACTTAAATTAATATCGCAAATCTTAATCGATACCACGATGAGTACTCGGTATCTCAAATGTATTGATATCGAATGAATCCCTCAGACAAGTAAGAAATTCTATATACATTTATTTCAACCGCAAACGCTTAGATTCAGATTCTTAGTGAGAGTTTTCTTAATTTAAACAGATTCTACACTAGCAGAGTATAATTACCTTCAAAATTGCAAAGTTGAAATTGCGCTCTTCGTCACAACATTACCATCACCTTTAAAGGCGATAAAAATAAATCCTATACAAGAAACTCGGCGCTCCATTAAAAGGTTCATTAATTTAACGTATTTTATAGATGTCGCAATCAAATAGAATGTAACGCCACGTTTAAGTGAAGATAAAGGTGACAAAGTTCCACCTGTACATCACCAGAATTACACTGGAGGACCGTCTGATGGTATATAATGTCTGCGAGAATGAGCTACCCTTACAAACATTAACGGTTATTTTTATTGGGCCTAAAAGGGGATACCCAAAACGTATTCAAGGACGTAAAACAACGATGTGTTAGAGTTAGAGGGCCGTTCTATAGAGATTGTGATTTAAATTTGGTAGGATAAAGGAGTATAATGTTACAAACTAGTAATGATCTATAAATCCAGAAGAAACGTTTGTATTGTGTTTTTCGCAAATTTTAAATGTAACTAATTTAACAAACACTCTCTCTATATGTTTAGAATGCCTTTTCGTCACATAATTTCACCCATAAAACACCTCTAATGAGGTAGAAGTTGAAACATTGAACGGGTTATGAGATGGCCAATTGTAACTCTTGGTAACATGCGTTTAACGGTTGAAAATGTCCCGTTTTTCGTTGGCTGTTTTCGTTTAACGATGTAGAGGGCGCTTGGAATGATTTCACGTGACCATCGGAGGCCATTTTAGCAAGTGATACACGCATTTGTGGTTTGGTATAGTATGGAAGGTCAAAAATTGGTATAGAAGTGATGTTTTTAAGAGATGTTAAATTAATGTACCGTTTCTAATTTAAATTACACTGTAGATTAAAGAATCAAAGAAGTTTTACACTAAAAACGGGAAATGTGTCGGCAATATTATTTTAGAATGTATATAATGTAACATTACATTTTGCAAATATAAAAAATATAAAATAAACTTCTCCAGTGACCAACTATATTTATTTCATATTTTATAAATAGTTAAAAAAATTAAATCTTTCTTGAATATTAGTTATATTAATATAATATCATAAAATATATTATAGAAAATATATTAGGAATAACATTTAAAAAATAGTATATGTTATAGCCTTAATATATTTTATTGCAAATTTTTTCTCAATATATTTTTCATAACTCAGCAAGAATATTTTGCTTTGTATTTCTGTAAATATTTAATTCATATAAAAAAAAGATTGAAATTTTTGCGTTTTGTACGCTAGACGAGATAATATAAATGGGTAAAAATATGCATACATATTAAGTAGGTATGTAGCCTATTTAAAATGATAGTTTAAGATTAAATTAGAAATATATATCTAATATGATTTAATTAATATCTAAGTTGAGCGCTGTAACTTTCTATTAATATATCTGCGTTTTTGTATTAATTTATTGTAATATTTGTAAGTTGCAACGTCAACACAACACCTCTATTCATTACGGTGCCGTGTTATTTGATTTAGTATTGTTTATGCGTCTATGGATTAGGTACACAGAATGCATACGCGCACGTGCTATTCATCAAGTTTTCATTCGTTTGTCTCGTTACATGTTATAGTTTATATGTATAGATTGGGCAGATTAGGTTAGTGTGTTAATTACTTGTTGGGGTGTTTTTATTTTTGTGGTGATTAGAGGTAAGCAAAACTTTGAACATGTCATGGATTTATAAGATAATTGGATGCTCATATTCGCTTGTACTGAATCGTTTAATAATATACTTGTAGAATTTTATGCATCATATATGTACTGCATCTAGCCGATAAATTGCTAGTTGATTTGTTACGAGATTCATCTCGGTAGATTAAGCGTCATATAACTCTCAAATAGAGGTTAGAATACGTGTGTTGTATTTATTGTTTGTACTTAGAATGTTTTTCAAATATAAATAAAGGGTAAAAGATAAATATCATAATATTAGGATGTAGTACCACTCCTAAATGCTGCATGTATTAATAGGCTGTTGATAATGTTGTACGATGTTTT
>RXPK01001324.1:0-45247 GCA_004143645.1 Protaetia brevitarsis | reverse complement strand
CAACCTTAAAAATAAATTAAACTTAAAGCTACCAGACTAGTAAATTTGGTGAAAGAAATCTACTTCTAAATACCAAAAATTGAAAAGTTTAATTTAAAATAAAGACAGAATTTAGAATGACGTTAATAAACAAACCAAGAATTCTTTATTATATTAAAAATAAACAAAAAATGTTAATTACAAATTAATGCAGAAAAAAAAAACCTGGGCAAAGGTTCTGGTCTAAATCAAAACTGCTCGTTCTATAATTACAAAGGGACAATGCTAAATCCGCTATGCAAAGCTAAAGATTAATTTGCTCAGGAAATAATCGTAATTTCTTACAATTTTTAAACCACGTGGTTTCAAAGTAAAACAAACTAAATTAACCGTGAACAATTACTAGAAAATAACAAGAATGAAAACTAAAAGCAAGCACAAAGCTTGTAATCACCCTACCCGAGGTGATTAACAATTAAAAACAAATCAGCAAAATTAAAAAACGAAAAAATTAACTCTTTAAACTAAAATATCTTCCGAACAAAATAAGTAAATGATCTGTTATATCTAAATGTCACACTCAATCAAACTATAAATACCAATTATTATTAGCGAGTTCCTTGATGACAAAATAAAAGACAAATTTAAGCGAAACAAATCTTTATATCAAAAGTTATTACACAAATGGCAGCAAACAATTTAAAATTACATGTATCTACGCTCTCGTCTACCTAGGAACTGGTTCTATACAATCTCTACCGCTGCGTGCAGCGACGGCTCACAATTACGACCGATCAGACAACTCTGGAAACATAATGAATTAAACCATTACCAACATGAGCAAATAAAAGATATCTTAAAGAGTGAAATTAATTTAAAAAAACTTAACACTAAATTAAATAAATTATACAATTAACTCATTAACTAAAATTATTACTAAATAAACATTAATTGTGGAAATTTTCTCGAAACAAGTGATTCAGCCAAAAATATCATGACAAATTAGGCCAATCTTAAATTACACTGGCGAAAATGTGGGTGGGGTAATCTACAGCAGTATATACACAAAAACCTTTTATAAAGTAGTAAAATACTTATATAAAGATAGATATACAATAAATGCAACCGTTTTTTAATCGATTAATAATCATTCAAGACAGTTAATTGGTCACGCCGGTTATAACCGGTCATACCGGCTATCCGATTATATATATACGGTTAACCGGTTATGAAATCTGTCTGGTTGCACATCACTAATTAGGACGCACGGTCAAGTCACGGACAAACTATACAAAATGCGTGCAATCGGCCTTAAATGGTATTCAGGACGATTGTCAGCTAGTGATGCGACGAATGGAGTTATCAAACTCGATGTACACAAAAATAATGTATTTACTTAAATTTTTGACTTACTTTGTAGGACGTCTAGGATCGTCAAAATCGTCAAACTACAGATAATCACTATCCAAAACTACTGCAACGTATAGGTAACTAGAAACTCGCAATCTATAAACATTACAAAGTTAAAATTTTCTGTGATTCAATATTATATATAAAGCTGCTTCAGGAAAAAAAAAGTATTAGCCGAATCTATACGAGAACCGATTCCACTATTAGCTTATCCGGCTATCGCCTTTTTAAAACAAAAAGACTTTCCTCAGTTTGTCACGTCAATATCAACATATTTACGACAGGCCTTGAATTGCGTATCTGCATTTCCTATGTGCTTGTTGCACGCATTTCCGATGTGACATCTGTGCCCGTACACACGTCAAACGTCAAACCTTTTAATTCGCTCGTTCGAATTTTTGTTACGTTGTTCGCCTCGCTTTTCGTTCCTCTTTAGTTTATTTTGTTATTCGCCCGACTCCCCCTACCTAGTGCACAGACACTTTCTCGCGATACAGAATCGTTTTTCCTGGATGGCGGCCGCCGATGAATGAAGAGAATGATGCTGTCTTTTGTCGTCCGATTTTAAAAAGCTGTATGACGCATGGCCCTAGCTAACGATGCCAACGTCCACAAACAGAAGCGCGAAACACTATGGATAGACACTCAGACAATATAGTTTTGTCGGTAGAAACTGAAAAGAAAGGTACCTACTGCTATGTTTTTTTTTTGCGTAGTTTTAGTGGAATTTAGGACAATGTTTTTGCTCTAATTTGGTGTAGATTTAGTGTGATGTTCTCCGGCCATAAAGATTTGCTGTTCATGTTATGACGTTGTCAATATTTCAAATAGATCGTAATATATAAAGCTAAACTCCAAATGGAATTAATAAAGGTACTTTATTAAGATCCACTTCATATTAGGTCCATTAATTTTAATGAGCAGTGTTATTTAATCTCTTAGCATTATTTTTATTTATTTGCAGTCGATCACGATCATCATACATTCCACAAATTGCTTATATTTTAGGGCAAGTATGGGCAACCTTTGACATGTTGTGGGCCAAACTTTAGTGTGCAAATACGTTCGCGGGCCGCGTTTAAAAGTAGTGCATTTAAAAGTAGTGTTCATATTTTTTAGCGATAAGATATCAGACATGAAATAATACGACAATGTTATTATAATGCCAATTTATTAAAATAAGAAAATGAAATGAAAAAAATAGGTACAACATTACAATTAAATCGCGAAATTTGGAATTATTATAAACTACGAAAGTTAAATAGCGACAATGAAATCAATGAAACCCTTGAGCTTAAATTTAGGAAACTAATCCATCGATGTTTGGATGAATTCCACTGATACAAAGACGTAAAGAATTTTCCAAATTATCGTCAGTCAGCCAGCCTTGTACGATGTTTTGATTTATTAACTTTCATCATTGAAAAGAACTGTTCGCATTTATAAGTACTGCCAAACCACAAATCAATTTTCTTGCGAATTTTCTAAGCTCCGGAAATTGGTCTTTCTTCGAGGTATTTTTTGTAGAATCGCACAACTCCACGTCTTCAAAATTTTAGATTTAGGAGTGAGTTTTCTTTAAGCTCGATCAACTCCATTTGCAAGTTATTGGAGCATTTTGTACATACTTTTTTGTGTGAGTAGCTAATAAATTGAAAACTGTCTTCCATGTTTTTAAAATCGCTAAATCTGTTCGAAAATTGCTCCGGCAGTAACTTGAGTTCTTCAGCATATTGAGCATAAGCAGTATTTTCATACGCAGAGAGCGTGGTGAAATGGTAACTGTTACCAGACAGCAACTGTGCCTCCCACAAGCGGATTTTGTTTTGAAACGCTTTCAAACGACTGTACAAATCATTTACTAACTGTCCTTGTTTTTGATTTCAAATTTAAATCATTCAAATGGCCTGTAAGGTCGACCAGAAATGCTAAGTCACATATCCATGTTGGGTCACTCAATTCAGATAGTGGTTTATCTTTTCTTTGCATAAAATCTGCTATCTCATTTCTAAGCTTATAAAATCGTTGCAGCATTTTTCCTTTGCTTAATCATCTGACTTCACAATAATATGTTACATCGTCATATTCGGCTGATATTTCATGCAAAAACGCCTTGAACTGACGATGGTTAAACCCTCGGGATCGAATATAAATTGATGGTTTTACTACCACATTCATAACATTCTGGAGTCGAATGGACTTTAGAACACAAGATCTGTTGGTGGATAATTGCAATGAAGGACTATCAAATCATCTTTTTGCACATTTAATTCAGTTGCTTTTTCATACAAAATTCCGATGAAACCTTTATGTAAGCCGACCATAGAAGGTGCACCATCTGTGCATACACCAACTAATGTTGACCATGGCAAACCAAAACTTGTGAATACCTTTTCAACGTCATTAAAAATGTCCTCTCCTGCAGTGGTTCCTTTTTAGCGGCTGTATAAGCAAGGCAATTCCTCAGTGACAGTGAAACTCTTTATCAACACCTCGAATAAATATAGGCCAGTTGAGCTGTGTCAGACAAATACGATGCTCTCGTCTTAATGCTGTGGAAAATGATTCAAAACCAGCCATACGGTCAATCATAGTTGTTTTATATATCATTAGCCATATTTCTATACGTCGGCAACAGTTTCGTCTTGACATAACTTAATTTTTTCAAAATTAATTTTTCTTTTCAGGACACAAAACACTGCAAACTTCTAACATACACTCCTTGATATATTCTTCTTCGGCAAATGGTTTTAATGACTTTGCAAATTTTGAACTAACTATAACACTAGCTTTCACAACATTATGAAGTTGTGTTCTTTGACAATTGTAGTCACAATTCAATCTAGTTCGTTTGAACTTTGCACCCGTTTTGTCTAAATTTTAGTAACTTTTCCTTCCGCATCATGTTAAATCCGTCAAAAACGCCTCGCACATAACCTCGAAATAGCACTTTTCGAACACTGTTTTTTGTACTTTTTTTCCACTTGCTCAAAAAATGAATAGATATTTTACACTCTGGAACACATGCTCTTTCCGCTAATATGTATATTAATCGTCCGCTTACGGAAACTGTAGCCCAGAAATACATTAATTTGTTAAATTGAATGAAAATGGACATGACTCATGTTTTTCAACTTTATTAAAAAATATTTATTTCGACACTTAAAGTCTAATAAAACAATAAACACTAATACTAATTACTATAACTAAACACTTTTTGAACTAATTCACTTAATTGCTAACGTTAATTTTTACGATTTCCATTCACTCATATTAATTTAAACTGCTGCTCTGATTTATTTCCACTGCTCACTCGTTCGTTTTGTCTTTTCACCATGCGCTCTCCAATATAGACTGGCTGATCTTTATATTTGCTGCGCGGACTCTCGCAGAAATGTACATGTTTCCTGAAGGTTCCAGTCAATTCACGCTAGAAATTTCCATTGCGAATTGACGCACCGTATACTAGCACCCTCTGTGAGCAGTCTCGCGATCTTGGGGTGGCGCCATCTGCCGGCACTGTGGGAAAAAACTCTAAATTTCAAATTTAAAAATAGGGGCGTGTGCTACAATATCAATAGAATGACGACGTATGATAAACTGTTATGTATTTTACATTACCACAAACCCCAGGCAATACAAATAATAGCCTTCTTTGGCTGGCAACATTTGCAGATATGCGATGACTGATATGAAGTGGCTGATAGGAATTTCTTTTAAGTTTTTGCAAAAAAAAGAAATACTAATACTGTATGACGCATATTTAAATAAATAATAGAATATATGAAATAGGTATATCCTTGTAAGGAAAGTTACTATTAAAATAGAAATATGGAGCGTACAAAGAGTTTTGTGATCGACTGTATGTTTGAAAAAAATAACAAGGTAATCCAAAAAGACTTCCACAAAGATATCTACAATGCGTTTACATATTAATAAAAATGCATTCAAAAGGAAAGAAATAACAAATTAATTAGTTTGCGACAATTTATACATTTATTTTGGAATGTAATGTTATTAATTTCTTTGCCTTGTCGGAAAATTTCAAATGAAACAAAAACGCTCATCTTGTTCTTAAATAAAGAAAGAAAAACAAGTTATAATTTACGATAATACTTAAATTAACGAACCGACATTTCAGTCAAGAAATTACGTCAAAGCATTCCATCAAGAATCCATTTTATACAAAAATAATTTCGCCAACTTTACGAAACGAAGGAAAATAACATTCATTAAATTTGAAAAATACATCTGAATTAAACAATCGAGCAAAAGAATAGCATTCGGCCAAGACAAACAAGATTTATCGATTGAATTAAATTACCTTTTCTTTTGCTCAAAAAAAAAAAGAAAGTGAGTTACTCACAGTCTTATTTATATAACGCGGTGCTGAACGTAAATAAAAAAAATCGTAGTCGCGTAAGTACGATCAAAAATAACTTTCGTCCGTCTAAATTTAAAGTCTACAGGAAGAGTGGATGCGAGAATATATAGCATATAGCTCCAGGTTCGATTCTCTCGTGGTGCAGACCCAGGGGTATTTCCTTCGCAAAGATATTTTTGCTGGTGACGAAAAGTGCATTTGTTTTAGAGGCAATTGGATTGGGTAGAAATACTAATAATATATTGTTAATTGTTGCCTATTTAACTGTACACATCAGATCGAGTGTGTAATAAAGTAAAAATCCGGTCCACCTTGGGGATACGAAGTTTCAAAATAAATGTGGAAAATAGCCGCAATGTGTACGTCAAAATCAAGAAAAAAACCGAATAATTTGCATACCACTTATTCAAAGGAGTAAGTTTTTGCGTCTATAATAATACAAATGGATACATTATTATATTTTTAGTTTTATATCGTTTTAATAATTACGATTTATTTTTAATCAATTAAAATACAAATGCATCATAATAAAGAATAAAATATAAAAATAAATATAATAAAAAAAAAGATGTTAGCAGACAGGTTGTTATTTATTAGTCTGATGGAATAATTAATTTTAACCATATTAATGAGAATTCTACGATTATAATTATGTAAACACACTTATCGTAAGAACATTAAAATCAAAAGAAATTATTTCTTAAGCATGTCGACGGTTGAAAACTGCAACCACATATACATATGTCAACATTTCTGATCTAAGATTCTGCTTGTATGTTCTGCCAAGGTATCGTACTTATCTCAGATGTATAAATATCACATTGAGCTAAAAAGCGTTCATCCTATGTCAGATAACGTAGTCATTTTTTGTATATACAGGGTGTATCAGATATAGAGGTAAATATAATAATATGTAGCAGCTGTAATCATATACAATCAAAAAGTCTTAATGCACAGGGGTCTATCTGTAAGCATTAACGAGAAAAAAAAAGTATTTTGTAAATGCCGTGGGCTAGAGCCGCACCTGTGCTCAACTTAAATGCTGTCCCGATTATACCCCCACATACCACTATCATTCAGCCATTACCGCTGTTAGTTTTGTGTGGATCGCCGCTTATAGTGCAAGCCACTTCGAACATTTTATTTCAATTCTTCCCGTCTCGAAAAAACGATCCTTTTCAGGACCATCATGATTTCATATAAAGAAAATCGAAGCTTGATGCATCGGCAAAAGCGCGGGAATGTATAGACAGATAGTAAAAAGGCACGTTTGCAAATTTTCTGTATCTACATTTATTTCTGTGTAATTCGATTCAATTCATTTGGCGTTATATGATTAAATAAATCCAAAAGAAATAACTCAAATTCATGTGGTACCGTTTATTAACAACTAACTCTCGACTCGACAAAGCAAAAGAAAAATATTTACGTTTTTTTGTAAATACTGAAGTCGCATATCCGGTGAAACTCGAACGTCTTATCAGGATATTAAAAATAATACTTTGTAGACTTACGTAGAATGCTCTTAACAAAAAAGGAATGTTTATTTTATAAAAAGAAGAAATTTAAAATGTCTCAGTTTTGCTATTTTTACAAGGGTCTTTATTTATTCAAAATGACGTTAAATGAACTTACGGCATGCCATTAAGAATAATACTAAATGAGTGCAATGTATTTATACATAATACCACGTTTAGCGGGTCTTAACATGACGTTTCCTTGCATCAGGCCCGGACTAAAGAATTTTTGGCTCTAAATTTTTTTTTTTTATTCTTTAATGATGAAATCCGGTTTCGGTAGGTTTGTGCTTTATATGTCGTGTAATTAACACCCAAGCAAAATTTCCTTTTTTTTTTGGTACACCCTGTATAGTACTAAATAAGACACGGATATACAATGTACAGGAAAGCGCAAAAGTATCTAGTTTTATAAAGCCAGTAGTCAGTACTAGTTAGACTGTGTAGTTGGTTACCTATAAATGTTTTCATCTCCCGTTTTTTTATTATTGCTATCGTAATATCGAATATATTTTCAGTTCACCACATGTTCTAACACAATATTGCGAGAAGAATGTTAATTTAGAACTGCGGTAGAAGCATTTAATTTCGTTCTTTACTGTAATTTCGTTCCAGTTACAAGTTGCAATGTAGAAAGATTATTTTCAACGAATAATTCTGTATTCATGGGTATGAGAATTTGTTGCATTGACAAATGAAATTTGGGGAATACAATGGTCGTGGTTAGGAATTCTAAAAAACTTGCTAAATTATAATAAAAAAGCGAACATAAAATAATATGATCATATGGAGAAAATTCTTTAAATCAAAGAAATATGCATTTCTTTATCGTTGTTTAAAGTAGCGATGGTTTGAAATATATGTTTCTTTCTGTGAAATATTATTTTCAGTATAAATAATGTTTCAACTGACAGAAATGGTTATTTTAAATAGCGACAAAGAAATATTTCTTTAGTTTAAATAGTTTTTTTTCTCAATACACGTACATTTCTCGTTATTATAAGACTTAGACCGTATTTAAAATAGATATTATAAATTATTTTACAAATTAAGTACTTTTCATTCGAAATCTAAACGAGAATACTTGCATCCAATGCAATATTAATAACATAAATCTAAGAGCACCGCCATAGCGGTCAAGCTACTTACTTGACAATTCTATTAGTCTGACAAACCAGATAAAAAATAGGGTGAATCGTAAAGGCCGCTTTACAGTTCGCAATTTTTTGTATTGCGTCCAATAAAATGTATTGCATGCAACACTTCCGTTTTGTTCGGGTACACATGCCATATATTCACAACTGTCTTCATTTTCTGCCGATTCTTCCACAAATTGCACTTCGTGTGGTGCCGGTGCTTCATCAAACACCGATTCCGTTACATCTTCAAAGGAAAAAATGTTGTTCCTGTTGAGCAGCTCTAATTATATTTTGCAAGGCATTAAGCAACTCACTTTCTTCAGGTGTCAAAGGAATTACTGCGATATTGGCTGCTTGAAACGTCACAAGTAACATGTTTAACACTTTAGCTATATTAATTATTAGCATTGTACCAAACTACAATTGTACCCCAGCACGACATATAATACATCATTGGAAACTATTGCCTTATGTATACACATATATCCAAACATCTATGTGACTTATCGTAGGTTCATGTTTAATTACATATCTAATAAATCATGATATGGACAAGATTATGCATACGTTTCTACGAAATGTTATTGTTTAATAAATTGGACGATTAAGCAGAAAAAAAAACCATAGTACTTCTTCAATCTGTAGTTTCACTGAAATCGGTTGTCGGTGCATTAACGCGTAAATAGAAACATAAATTCGCCATAGATCGCGTCAGTGGCGTACAGCACGGTAGATTTTCATCCGATAGAGGTTTCAAAAATTGCCGCTAACCTTGAGAGGTACCTCGACCATTCAAAATGCATCTGTTGTGTGGCAATAAAATCTTCATACTTAGAAAAAATGCGCCCAACGTGAAAGGACGCTCCTCTTTCAAGTCTATTGTATGTAATTAATATGCAGTGTACGTAGCTTCGTATAAGGATTCGTAGAAAGGCATACATAATCTAGTCCACATCAAGATATATTAAATGTATAATTAAACACGAACCTTCGAAAAGGATCATAGACGTATATCTAAGACGATCGGTTCAAATGATGTATTTTGTATTATTTCTCCTACTGAGTAAAATTGTAGTTTCGTGCAATGGCAATAATTAATATAGTTAATGCAATAAATATGCTACTTGCGACAAAATATAAACACAACTACATCAAACATACAAATTAAACTAAAAAAAAAAACAATATGTTGTAAAACCGTATATTAACTGCATGCAATGTTATTCATCTTTAATGCTATTTTCTTAAGAAAGTATAATATTTTTAATTATATTAAGTATCCTAAGTAACTGCAAAGTCGAATACAAGCTTTGCAGTTGACACTCTGTGACTTTTTGCATTAGACTGCTAATTACTTCAGAATATGCATTTATAAAGTAAATTTTAAATAATAATGTTTTGCGGAAACGCGTATATAATCTAATCCATATCAAGATATATTAGATGTATAATTAAACACGAACCTTCAAAAATAGACGTATATTTAATACGATTGTTTAAAATGATGTATTATTTCTTCTACTGCGTAAAATTATAGTTTGGTGCAGTGGCAGTAATCAATATAGCTAATGCGATGAATATGCTACTTGCGACAGAATATAAATAAAATTACATTAAAAAAGATTGTTACGAAACTGTATATCAACTACATACAATGTTATCCATTCTTTAATACTATTTTCCCAATTTAATAATAATAAATAATATTTTTTTACTCATTTATATCTTATTTTATGACATTCAATACATCGTAAATATAGCTAACATGCTTGTCACAAAATTCTGATCCACAAGGTTTTCTTAAAATATTACTAGAATAATAAACTTCTTCCACATTTCTTTTAATTCACATGTAATTTTATGTATGTGTTTTCTTGGGACAACTTTTTGCCCTATAGAAGTTCTACAGAAAAGACTTTTTCTAAAATAAAAGGTAAGATTGCATACACAGAGCATGCATTTGATTAAAGCTCAGAAAGTCTACTCATAAAAAAATATTAGTTTAGATTGGAAGAGACTTACAAAATTAAAACAGAACGTAATTTCCGGACAGTGCTTCCCATTTTATACTTGTGATACAGTCTTTAATTGGTTTCAGAAATCTTCTTTTCCAAAATAATCATGGAAATAAAAAGGCACATTTTGCAATTTTACGTTCCCAAACCAGAATAATGACTGATCCTTGAAAATACTGTAACGTTTTTCGGTTCTTAAAACGTTGTCGGGGTTTTAGAAAAACACACAGGCGATATATTTAAATTCACTTATTCTATTAACACTATTACGGTAATTACAATCTATTTAAAAATACTTATTAACTATATCACTTAACCACTAATGTCTTTATTTATGTAAACGATATTTATATTACATGTACTAATTCAAACGCGACCGCACTATCGAACTCGTATCGATTGACTGCCTCCTGGCCAACCCGACGCGTTATTTATAGCTGGCGCGAACGTCCAGATTGTTCGAGGGCCTTCTAGAACGTCCTCGAAGATTCTGGAGAATATTCTCGAATCTTCGACCCGGTGCTGCCCTCTGTTATTCGTCGTAGGTAGTTCTTCTTCCGCTATGCCAGCGCCATCTAGGGACGCCTATCGGAACCGCCAGTTGAAAAGTTGGCGCTCGTTACAATACTTACTCTTTAATGGAACCAGTCTTATCGCTATAAATAAACAAGTTAGCCCAATATTTACTAGCCTGCAACTATTTCCCTAAAAAGATCGACTTCTCGAAAGGAACTACTTAGTGTTATTAATCAAACTTTAGTATCAGTAATTAGTAAACTAGTGTTAGTAATTAATGAACTGAGTTCTAAATGGAAAACGATGTACCTTCCCACTTTCTCAATTGATCTCCCTCCATTTTCTAACGCAGAAAGAAATTTCGAAGTAATCCTACATCAATACACGCAAAAGTAACTAATCCTCAAGTCCCCTCTCCGAGAAAGACGAAAATCGTCGCATTTACACCTTCCCTCATTACAAATTAAGTCACAGCGTGATCATTTGCTACCGTGACACCTCGCAGGGACTCCACATACCCCGCCCAACAAACACCCCGGGAGAATTCCGAAACGCGCCAAGTATTTCATTAAAACTCCACTCTTGCCGAAGGATACGGCATTCCAGCATCACGGAACTCGTTAAAATTTGATGCGTCGCTATTAAAGAATTACTAGCGCGTAGCATATATATGAATAGTATGAGTATATAATATAAAATAGATGCGCATTCTCCATCACTAAAGCGGTAAGGCTCCAAAATGAAGGAGTGAGAGATAATTTTCAAAACAGACGTGATTTATTTTATTTTACCGCTTAATAGAACGATGACAAAATTGATTTTAATTGATCTGAATAACACATATCTGGGACATTCTTCCGGATTTTAAGGATTAACGTTAAAAGAATTAAAATCAAGGTTAACCTGATGGGTTTTTGGCGGGAGTGGCGTAATCTTTTGTGGTGAGGTAATAGTTAGATCGCGTTGGCGTTGACATGGTTACGTTTATTTCTGTGGTTTTTTTTTTTATTTGTAAATTAATGACCTTGACTTAAAATTTTTCATTGTGTTCATTATTCGTAAGTTAGTTCCTAGAATAATGTTCGTTCTTCAATAGTTGATTAAAATTAAAAAAAATCTTTAATTTTTTTTAAATAGACCAGTTGTGCGTTCCTATTGTCAATGCAATTTTATCTTCTCTATTTTAAAGTTACAATTTATATTTTAGAACTATATTTTTCAACATTAAATAATGTGAAAGAAAATTTCAATAAAAAAAAAATACAAAAAAAAAAAACAGAAATGAGCAAAAGAATATAAAATAAAAAAGAGAATATATAGAAAAAAAACAACTGTATTCTATAAAGCGGTAGTAAAAACAAAGTCTTGCACTAAGAATTACATGTTACTACAAGTATTCTTGTAATGAATAAAAACATTTTGTTTGCAGCCCTGACTAAACAGCTCTTTTGAAGTTATTATGCCTGAAAAAAAAAAAAGATTATTAAATCTGAAATTTTCGAATTACCTTATTGTATATTAATAATCATATTTTTCTATTTACCTAGTCATTACTACCAATTTTAATATACTATGAGATTCAAAAAGATTGTCAATTCCGTTCCTACAGATAGTAACAGGGTGTAGGTACATGCCGCGTGTTTGTAATGAAGGTTTGAACTAAGTCAGTGCTGGAACACAAGAAAGTAAACGGATCTGTCATAAATAAGGAGAACGTAACCTATATTTGAACTCGCACTATGTAGACGACTATGGATTGGTGTTTCTGCTTGTAAAAATGACATGTAATTAATTTAACTTTACTAAATTATGATTTTATAATTCAGTACTAACTGGTGTTTAACCAAATTTATTTATTACTTTAAATTATAACATACAATTAGTATAATTATTAAGTGACAAAACTGCATCTCTCAGTTCTTCTATGGTATGCATGCGGTTTCTATAGATCCTATTTTTTTAGATAGCCTGCTTCAAGCTCATTTTCTTGTAACTCTGTAATAAACAATTCCAACATCTGTTGGTAACGTTGGGCTGCTACAGTTTCCTCGAAGAAAATTGTCCCTATTATTCGTTGCCTGGACATAGCTAACCAAACTCCAACTGTTATGGGATGCAATTGTGTTTTTCAAAATTCGTGTGGATTTTCTGCAGACCAGATACGATAGTTTTGTGAATTGATGGCCTGTTAGAAAAAACCACGCTTCATCCGAGAAAAATGATTTGTTTAGCAAGTCATCATCCCTTAAATTGTTATTAAACCAATGACAATATTCCAATCACCTATTGTGATCTAATGGTAATAATTCCTGTACCGTAGAAACTTTATAGGGATGAAAATGTAACTTTCTTTTGACAGCTCCTTGCGCTGAAGTGTATGATTAGCCTATAAAATTATAAAATGTAATAAACTATTTCACTTAATGTTAATATTGATTTTTTACCTGTTTGTTGAGCTAATTACCATAGATAAATTCCCTTATTTTCTTACAGTATTCAGAAATACTATTGTTGGTGATATTAGATGTAAATATAAACGGTTTGAAAAAAATTATAAGATAAATATAATCGAAAGATACTACAACACGTACGCCAATGTCGCTAAATGTCAAGAAAATTCATTTAATGTATGAAATTTGTATGTAGCTAACTTCGCTCATTAAATTGGTAATAAGTATAGATAAATTTTTCCGGAAAACAGTTTTTTTATTGCGACAATCATTTTGGATCTCATAGTATATTTAATTTTACACCTAATTTATTTGTGACAATTTAAAACCAGAAGAAGACTGAGTTTAGATCAAAATGTTTTTTCATATGGAAAACGTCTTCTTCTCTGAATTGTGCTTGTCATCCAACGCATCATCTTTGAATACACATATGGCCTTGAAAGTAGTCGCGCACCAACGTAGTTTACCTACTTACTTAGTTTTAAGAGATTATATTGAAGTGTAAAACATATTTCACGTATTTTTTTTGTATTATTTCGTGTTAATAAGGCCGAGAACATTTTAAACAGCACTCATATTATTTAAAATCATTACCTAGTGTGCATCTACAGTGTGACCCATTTGAAATAAAAGTACCCAAATAAGATCTATGCGTATTTTACATTAAAGTGAAACCTTTTTTTTAACACATAGTAGGTCAAAAACTTTATTTCCGCATGAAATTTTAAAAGTTTATCTAAAACTTCAAAACCAAATGTTACTAACGACCTTTTTATTAAAAATCTGACTGATACATAATTAAATTCGGAAAAACTCCTAAAATAGTTTTAAATAAAATTTCATTCAAATGTATTTACCCATAGATAAATTATGAGAGAATCATTTTTCCAGGTTTATCTTGCTTTATTTCGTAAATCCTCTTCTTACAACATCTACACTAAACCAAAAAATGGGTCTTGAAACAATAAAAGAAATCATTTTTCACATAAATAATGCATTAAGAATTGATGGTCCAAAGAATGAATTCATCAAATCAATGAAAAAGATTTTATTAAATGAGGACGCAAATATAGTTACCGTAACAATTATTATCCATGGACTAATGTGCAATGATTTTTCATAATAATGAAAATTAATTTATTTTACTAATGAATTTTGTTGTTACTTAATCAAAGATTGTAATAATATTTTATCATAACAATGCCACATTTTGTTCTGTCGATGAAACTTCACTCAATCAATGTAGATTATTGATATCACATCCAGTATTTTTCTTAGTAAGTGACTACGGTAGAGTAAAATTTATAAAAAAATATTCCAATTTTCTTTTTAATAATTATTGTACGTCGACATCATTATTTCTGTAAACTCTGCTTTTATTAATTTTTACATTCACAATAATTCAAGGAATAAATGTTGTTTTCTGTGTTGCTTTGTTAACCTGATTTAATAATTAGTAAATAAAGTTTAGTTAACTTTCATTTTTTTTTATAAATATTATGATATTGACTAGGGTAACTATTATAAGCAGATTTATGAAGTAATTCATGACAAACTTGAAAAAAATATTCTCTCATTTTGTCTTTATTGATTTATTTCGAATTCGATTGAAATTTCAGTCAATACCATTTATAGCTTTCGCATAAAATTGATGTAATCAGATTTTAAATAAAAAGTTCGCTAGTAAGATTTAATTACTTTTGAACTCGAATAATAATAATTAGACGTATAAATTAAATATTTTACTGTATTTGAAGGTATATTCTTATTTTAATAAATTATTTTAGTATAGGTACCGTATACACACTTTTCAATAACTCACAAGCAAACATAACAAATCTGTTAGAAATATATCGTTCTTAATTATATGACCACCACTGTAGATGTATAAAAAGCGGTTCATTTCAACTGTGTCATACTGTGTATAATGCGAGTCGTCTATTTTTGAAATCGATTAAAGTATAAGTTGAACAAGGGCATGGCGTTGAGATAATAGAAGGATATTTTTTTCTAAGTTGTGTAGAGAGGCATTAAGATCCGGTTTCTGTATACCAGCATCAGAGTGGTGAACCTTTTTCTATCGCACACAGGGCTATTTGTTCGGTAAACAAGACGCATACACAGAATGGCTCAAAATAGTGCATTTGTCTTCGCATATTTTCAGCTACGTAAAGCTACATTCTGTAAGGAATATAATTTGTATAGATATACCATAATAATAGCGCTTGAATGATAAAACGGCAGCTTTTGAGAAGGTAATAAATTTGACAAAATTAAATAGTACAACACTTTAAGCAGTTCTATTTAAATAATTATTCATTATAAATGTTAACCAAACCTTTCTTTTACCAAGCGACCGAGAAACACATAAACACTGATAATTTCAATAAATGATGTAATTCATTTCACATCAGCGGAGCCAATGTAAACATTATACACAAGAATTAAATAATATTTGTAAGTAAATATTACGTGGACTCCAATACAAACGCAGAAGACTCAAATTGTTAGAATAAACATTTGTTCGAGTATATATAATAGAATAATGCCTACGCAGGAGTAAAAATGGATAATCGTCAAAATAGGAATAATTATAATAGATCGTACGAGAATTTCTACGTGATTTGATACTCGCTGCGACATAATTAGTGTAGCTAATCATATGTCCTACAGACGGTCATATCAGAGAAGTAAACCTTCCACATAAGCCCCTTCATGTACACCAGCCAATATGCTTATCATTACACATTACACTGAACAATCTAATCTCCAGATCAGTCACAAAGCGAGACTATCCTTATGGACATGCCGAAGGATATGCGCAGTGACGACTCGTGCTTAAAAGATATAGTGGTTGCAAATTTTGTGGATACCAATACCTTTTACTGATATAGTGCTTTATTATTGTTATTTGCTAGAATACTTTTAAAGAATTAAGAAAAATACTTTTAAAACTCACTAATATACTGATTTTATTGAAATAGAAACTCCATGCGACGATTTTTGGTAATCGGATAATAACAAATTTATATATAATTAATATCTTTGATTAAAATCTAAAATAATTTCAATAAAATCCTTTTCTTGCGAAAGCATCGCCAATGCAAGAAGTCTTTCGTGTGGCTTGCTGTTTATTAAGAAAGTATTTATTTCTTTTTCAAAGTAGGAAAAAACATCGTTCTGCATCAGCAGATGTCATCGGAATTGTTCTTAGAATTTTTAAAAGTTTTAATGTTTTACTGAAGAAATAATGTCATAAAGTAAAAGCAAACCCGAGATTGATTTAAGATCTTGTGCTAAATTGTGCTTAGTTCACTACAAAATTTCCGTTCATCAAAGTATGGGTAAGAATTGTTTTCTGATAGATATTTTCGGGAAAATAGAAGCTGTTCTCTTGGAAACAGTACAGCTTTTTCGAAATGGTCATTTAAAACAACGTCCAGTTCAGATTTATGCGCAATTATTTTTTTTCCATTAAATCGACTCTTGATTAGTTGTTTTTTGAAAAAAAAAATAGGTTGTTTAGACTTACTTTTTAGAGGGGAAAAGTAGAAAAACTTCTTTGCATTTTACAAGCCTGCAAAATGCATTATTTTATGTTATTTTATACAGTACGCTAGACGCTAGTACGCTGTGTACTGATTGAATTAATTGAAAATTGCAAAACTGAATATAAAAATGAAAAGAAAATGAATTTAGCTAGCTCAACGGATAAAATTTTTAAATTGAACAAAAGAACAATTAACCTCAGAGTTACCGTCGCAAATTAAAACTTGAATCTAACCACGAAAAGTAAAAAGTGAGTGAAGGAAATCAGACTTTCTTAATTACCCGAAAAATTGAAAAGGTTTAAAATAAAAGAACAGAACGTTAATTAACAATCAAATTTATTTTTCAAAAAGGGTTAAATTACAGATTGTGCAGAAAAAAAAACCGTGAACTGATGGTTCTGGCCTAAAATAAAAACCGCACTTGACTCTAAATTAAAATAGGACAATGCTATTTCCTATGCAAAGCAAAAGATTTATTTGTTCAGGAAGATAATCCAGAATCTTACAATTTCAATCCACTTGGTTTCAACAAATTAAAATAAACTAAGCGTGGACAATTCCTAGAAATTTACAAAAAAAAAAACTAAATGCAAGAACAATGCTTCTACTCACCCAAATGAGGTGATTGATAAATAAAAATAAAAAAACAGCAAAATGGAATAACGGAAAATTAACTCTTTAAAAATAATGAGAGAGAAAAAAACTAAAATATCTTCCTAAACAAAAAATAATAATTGATCTTATATTTATAAAGTGCACTCTCCAATATATTAACAATTATCACGATAAGAATTCCTTGATTGGCTTTATAAAAGAAAAATTAATGCGAAATTTACAATATCACAATGAAATACAAAATGGCAATAATGATTTACAAAAATACGTTTACTCACGTTAATAATCGAACAAGGAAGTCCTTAACAAAACTCTAAAATAGTTTTTCTTACAAAAATCCCTCTTAAAATCTGTACAACGCCAGACGTATAACAACAACGACAATGTTGAATAGAATCCGCATTAAAACAACACAAGCGAACACTAGAGAATTTAATGAATGGAATTATTTAAAAAAACTAAACACTTAATTAATAAAAAGTGAAGGGAAATAATTTCCTTTTCACTAAATCGATAATTTATTTTTTTTACATTTTTTTCCATGATCTACAATTAATCAAGAGTCCTTTTTTGACCTACAAAAAAAACAGTCGCACCCGACTTTGAGATATCTAAAATCCGCTTTCGTAGATCTCTTCAGAGTCGTTTGTAATTGTCTGTAGTTCAAAGACAAACAAATGGCGATAATTTAAACAAATTGTCTAAAGGTGGATTTGTGAATAAATGAGATATCTAAAATCAGCATTCATAGATCTCTTCAGAATCGTGTACTTCTGAAAATGTTGTGATCTGTTTTAACATGAACGTGGATAGAAATATCTTTCATTCAGTTCTAGTATTATTAGAAATTCTTTGATTAAGGGTTTATTTTTATAATGTCTAAACAGTAGTAAATCAATCGTCGAATGGAAATTATTCCACCAATAAAAATGAAATCATGAATTTTTAGATTGTCGTATAGTGTAAACAATGCAATATCTTTTGATAATTTTTCTTAGAAGCATCGTAGATTATTTCGACAATCGCAAGAATAGTTCAATCAAAACTTTTGTGATGTTTAAAATAAACAAGAGCGAGACTTATTTTCGGATCGAATTTTCATTCAACTTTAACTTTTCTGTTCCACTCGAGCTTCGTGCCCACATCGCGTTCTTTGATGCTGTTAATTGCTGTTTTTAGAGCTCTCGTTAATAGTCTGACAATTAATGGACGAATTTCGCGAAACGCTATATCACCATAGGCTTTGTCGGAATTTCATTAAAGTTTAAAGGTCAAGGGTTCTAATTACTCCCCATTTTAGCGTATTTTCTGACAGTGAAATTGACAGAAATCGAATTTCGTGGATAATAGCGGCAATTTATACAGGGAAATACAATATAAGAGACAGATATAATTTAAAAAATCTAATTTAGTCCAAAATGCATATATAATAGGGGTTTACGAAAATTGGATCGGATATACAGGGTGTATCAGATATAGAGGTAAATATAATAATATGTAGCAGCTGTAATCGTATACGATCAAAAAGTCTTAATGCACAGGGGGTCTATCTGTAAGCATTAACGAGAAAAAAAATATTTTGTAAATGCCATGGGCTAAAGCCGCACCTGTGCCCAACCTAAATGCTGTCCCGAGTATACCCCCACATACCACTATCATCAGCCATTACCCTGTTAGTTTGAGCCCTTGGACAAGCCACTTCGAACATTTATTTAAATTCTTCCCGTCTCGAAAAAACGATTTTTTTCAGGACCATCATGATTTCATATAAAGAAAGTCGAAGCTTGATGCATCGGCAAAAGCGTGGGAATGTATAGATTCATTTTCGCGCGACATCATAGTAAAAAGGCGTGTTTGCAAATTTTCTGTATCTACAAAAAGGAATGTTTATTTTATAAAAAGAAGAAATTTAAAATGCCTCAGTTTTGCTATTTTAACAAGGGCACACTGGCCAATTGGCCTTTATTTATTCAGAATGACGTTAAATGAACTTACGGCACACTATTAAGAATTATACTAAATGAGTGCAATGTATTTATACATAATACCACGTTTAGCGGCTGCTTAACATGACGTTTCTTTGCATCAGGCCCGGACTAATGAATTTTTGGCTCTAAATTTTACTTTTTTTATTTTTTAATGATGAAATCCGGTTTCAGCGGGTTTGTGCTTTATATGTCGTGTAGTTAACACCCAAGCAAAATTTACTTTTTTATTTGATACACCCTGTATATCGATGTACCGAAAGTGAAAGGAAATCATAGCATTTACAATGTGCTAGAACAGGATAGAAAGTCGGTAGATACCTTATAATCCAATTTTCGTAAACGCCTAATGTTGTTACGTAGATTTTAATAGAAACCTCTTTCATTAATTTCATTTATTGTTGTTATACAGGTAAAGATGGTGGAAAGGTCACAACGGTAGTCGCAACACCAGGCCAGGGTCCGGACAGACCCCAAGAAGTTTCCTATACTGACACCAAAGTTATCGGAAATGGTAGTTTCGGAGTGGTCTACCAAGCAAAATTGTGTGATACTGGCGAAATGGTCGCCATTAAAAAAGTCCTTCAAGACAAGAGGTTTAAGGTAAGCTTCATATGATACTATTGAATTTTCTAAATAAGGGTTCCTCATTATCCCATTCTAACACCGTTTCTTCCATTTTTAAATAAACTACGTGCCAAAAAAATTGTAACATTTCGAAGGACGTCAGTCACAAAACTGAAATCTTAACAAAACAAGTGGCTGTATGTAAAAAGTTGCTTGAAAGGATATGACATTTTATTGATAATTTTTTGCTGATTTTTTTCCAATTGTTATGATTTACTACCGAAAACTAATACATAGTTATGATTTACTGCCTAAAACTGGCCAAAATTTCAGCTTTCTAACTCAGCTTCTTCAAGGTGTTGCAATTTTTTTGAGTACGCAGTTTATAAAGAAGAGGCAAAAAAATCAGTTTTTCTCATCGATTTCAATATATTTCTAATATAGAATGCGAATTATATATGTTAATACATTTACTTCTAGATGTATATTTTTACATATTATTCACGCGTATAACATTAAAATTATGGATTCCGTTTTTATAATATGTTAATGCAAATCGTTATTAAGCAAAGTCACGTGAGCTTGAATGTATTTATTTTATTTATTACATTGTTGTAGTACCTAAATGCCTCGACACACTTTTTCCGGGTATAATTTTAGATCTAACTGCGCATATTGGGCTTTAATAATATTTTCTTTTAGAAAATTGCACAAGTCCGCTTGCTAATTATACAGAGGTGTACATGTGTTAAAATTGGCTCAAAAGCAATAATTGAATGTTCTGCGTGCAGATCGTTATCAGAAAATTATAAATATTTATTCAAGAAACAAATGACCAATATATAATTTTTTTTTACAAATGTTGTTCTTGCTGTAAGCATGTAGTTATCCTCCATAGTAACTGTTCGTGCATTGCGCACTGAATTGATTCCGCATCTAATTCATTTATACTTTTTCTAACTCTGTCAAACATATCTTGTTTCGTAGTAACTGGGTATTTGTAAACAGAATTTTTAAGATAACCCCACAAGAAGAAATCTAATGTCGTTAAGTCGGGAGATTTTGGAGAATATTTGACCTGTGTTTGCCATCCATCTATCCTCGAATATTTGTCTGAGGGTACGCCGCATTCGGTCAGTATTATGTGACGGAGCACCAACCATCTGGTACCACGTATTCTGAGCTTCTTCCGGTAGAAGACGTAGCGATACAAAAATAACATTGCGTGGTATATCTTCGTATAGCGCACCAGTTAAATTATAGTTATAGAAGTAGACAAACAGAATTCTTTCATTTTTTATGGCGCAAAACATGTCGAAGCTCCAAACGTTTTGGAAATTTTGCTGTCGAATTACTCGAGGATTCTCGGAATACCAAAAATGAGAATTATGTCGATTATATATTCCCCTATTGCTGAATTTAGCTTCATCGATCCAAACAATATTGTTTAAAAACGTATCTTCTTGCGTTTGAACTAGAAACCACGCGCGGAATTCTCTTCTACGACTTCATATTCAATAGTTCCATGTGTTAAACTAAATTAAAGGTGAGATTCTATGCACATCTGTAGCGTCTGTAAAGTTATCTACAGATCTGTAAGCATCTAAAATACGTGCTTACAGAGTTGCACCTAACCTTATAGATCCTACAGACGTGCATAGAATCCCACCATAATTTTAAAGGGGCACCATTTATGTCTTTTTTTAAATTCTGTGAATTGTTTTAGAGGAAATTCTTATTGCTACTTCTGCATCCCGTATCGAATTTGTAGGATATGCCCTAAAATAAGCTAACACAGTGATTTCTGTGAGGTCGTTGTTCACTAACGGTTTCAATTTCGTTAGTTTTTTTGGAAATGATCCAAAATCTCTGCAATTTTTGATTAGTCACTTAACAGTGCCTTTAGTAGGTTTTGCCCTATTAGGGTATTTCTCGGTAAAAAGTCGACAAGTCCTTCTGATAATCCGGTGACATTCCCCATATGTAATAATTAAATTCAAATAGTCTTCATTTGAAAATTGTAACCGTGCCATTTTTATTGACATTCAAGCATGCGTTAGTATTTATGTCTCTACGTGGTCTCTATTAACCTGCGAATTTGTCACTTTGACAGATATGTGACAGATGCATATATTTCTAATTATTATATCACATTGTTTGATCATGACCACCTAGAATCTACACATGTACTCGTAATGATTATGCTGCGACAGTTTTTCTGCAATATCTCCTAAACCATTCATTTCAGCTAAAAACGGTTTTTAACATTTATACGTATTTTTTGACACTCAATCGATTGGCGCAGAGAAACTTAGGGGTTGCTATTTTAAAAAAGTGAGTTATCACAAATTGATATTTTCTTGTGCTCTCTCTCTTCCTGCAGTCAGCTTAATATTTCTTAATTTCTTTGTTGGAAATAGATACCCCATTTGGTGGATATTATTTACAGTGAAAATGAAAAAATTACACTGTACCAACTGCAAGAAACTTAAAAGTTCGTGTACCACTGCATAATACAAAATTATTTTAAAAAAAGCGAATATGTTGTAAAGCATAAAGATTAAGAGCATGGTATGTTAGATAAACTTGACCTAAAATTCAGAGTAGAATCCAAATTTGAAATAAAAATACTACCTTTCCATTTGAAATAACAAAGTTGGCAAATACTTCCGGTATTAGGGAACATTACCGGAAGTCGAAAATATTTTAGCTAAACTAACCTACACCCACAGGCTCACTACAAAAAAAAAAAAAAAATCTCGCATTAATTTGTTTCTCCATAAACTTTTAATGGAAGCTCCTCGTGACACACACTATATAATTAATGTATGTATTTTATATACAGTGACCGGCAGAAAGTGCGCAGCATATGGGAATTTTTTTTGTCTTTAAATTTAGTAAATCTTTTTTCTTACTGTTTACCTCTGCATCTCTTGAAACTAAAATAACACGCATCAAAGCTGCCGAAAATTTAATTGTATACGAGGGAAGGTCAAAAATATGAAAGTACGCTAAGAGTAAAGTATCTCAGTTTTTGAGTTTAGAACATCCTTTTATTAACAAATATTGTTCCAAATTCAACGCTATATCCAAATATGAAAGTTTGCTTAATTTTAGCAAAAAATGAGATTTAATCGTTTTTTCGGAATTACCCTGTATGCATATAAATTTATTGAGATCATACAGCAGTCATATCCTATTCTGTGTATAATTTGTGAGAGAAAATCATGCATGCTATGCCAACTTTAGTTAGTTTAAAATTTTTTATAGCCTTGAAAAGGAAAACTTTAAAATGGGATTATTATTTTTGCTGCACACCTTGATTTGTTTTCAAATGATACAAAATAATTAATACAAAACAGACCAACTTTTCAATGACTTTTTTTTTTCAAAAAACTACGAAAAGTCTCTTTATTAGTAGCATATACTAGAACTATAAAAAATTGTGCACGAATATTATTTACAGATGAGGGCAACCTCACAGCAACGGCACGGTTAGTGCAAAATGCAGGTGCGTGAGCTAACCACAATGCGAATTTATAATCGTGTAAAAACCAATATTCAATTTAAGTTAACGCTCTTGGGTGGTTTATAATAAATACTCACATCGTGTGGCCATTTGTCTTTTGGGAGAATGTGAGTGCGGCTAAATATTTACAATTTTTACAAAATGAGTTTAGTGAATTTTACTATCTTTATATTTAAGAGCAAATCTCTATTTTCAACAAGATGGTGCATCCATTCCACCTTCCAAGTAAGAGAATGGCTAAATCAACGATTTCCGAACAAATGGATCGGCCGCTATTCGAAAATTCTTGGCCTCCAAGATCGCCAAACCTTTCCTCAATGGATATCTTTTTCTGGGGTTACATAAAAAATAAAGTTTAAAAATTTCGACCATTTAGACATATTGACCACACTAAGAAAATGTAATTAAACAATGTATCGCGGAAATCAATTCTGTTTTTTTTTTTTTTAATGGAACGTTGCAAGGGAGTTCAATAATATATTGACAAAATGTTTACAAAATGGAGGGTGACATGTAGCAGTTTAATGTTTATTCTTTATACGTTAAACCAATAAATATTTGCTGTTGACATTATTGTAAATGCATTGCCTTTTATTTTTAGTTTTTCATGTGGTGATTAACATTTTGACCTATTTAAAAAGAAAGACGAAGTTAAAGTGATTATGAGTCACAAAAAATTTCAGTTAGATGTAATTATTTTCCATCATTTGAAAACAAATCAAGATGTGCAGCAAAAATTAAAATTCCATTTTAAAATTTTCCTTTTCATCATTATAAAAAATTTTAAACTAACTAATTTGGCATAGCATGCATGATTTGCTCTCACAAATTATACACAGAATAGGATATGACTGCTGTATGATCTCAATAAATTTTGTATACAGGGTAATTCCGAAAAAAACGATTAAATCTCATTTTTTGCTAAAATTAAGCAAAACTTCATATTTGGATATAGCGTTGAATTTGGAACAATATTTGTTAATAAAAGAATGTTCTAAACTCAAAAACTGAGATACTTTACTCTTAGCGTAATTTCATATTTTTGATCTTCCCTCGTATACAACTAAATTTTCGACAGCTTTGATGAGTGTTATTTTAATTGCAAGAGATGCAGAGGTAAACTATAAGAAAAAAGGTTTACTAAATTCAAAGACAAAAAAATTTCCCATATGCTGCACACTTTCTGCCGGTCACTCTATGTATTAAGAAAAACATCAGTTTCAATCAAAGATTTTTATGGTGAAATTATTTCTTTAACTAATAAATTTATATATTTCAGAATCGTGAACTTCAAATAATGAGGCGGCTAGAACACTGTAATATAGTAAAACTTAAGTATTTCTTCTATTCAAGTGGAGATAAGGTAAGTTCTCATTAACCAACCCATTTTTTTAACACACCTCCATACGATACTTCACGAAACGAATAAAAAAATCATTTTTTATCCTCTGTATTAACCCCATTCATTTCTCCGTCTACCCAAAAGTCAATTTTTCATTCTTTAGATCATTTGATTAGATTCATCAGAGAAAAGAAATCCTTCGTTCAAACCTATCGCATCTGTCCAACAACAATTCGTACTTCGCTATACAAAATCTACATATATACATCTACTATAGAGAATTTTTTGCACGCTGTGATTTACAAGTGTTTGTGTGTTTAGCGGCCCGATATACCATGCGATTTGGGCATATTTATGGCGACCGCTGACGAGGTACGAGGTTTTTGGCGCCATCTAGTCCAGTATTACGAACCCCGCATAATATACAGCCGCGTCCAAAAGCATCGACCACGACTGGATACCAGTGTTGGGCATAGTTAGTTACAGGTTAATTGAATTACGTTAACAAATAAAAAATCAATTACAAAATAACTATTATTTTGATAATTAATTACATTATAACTCAATTATTTCGTAATTGAACCTATTCAATTCCTTGTAATTACAACCGGTGAATTACTTTGTAATTGAATTATTTCGTAATTGTAATTCAATTACTTTCTAATGAAATTACTGTGTAATTGAAAGCGTTTAATTACATTGTAATTCAATTATATTTTAATTAATTATTTCGGAATTCAATTACAACCTAACAAATTATAATTACTAATTTTCTATTCTGATAAAAACAAAATTGATCAACGAATTCGGGTTTCCAGCAATTAATATTATCAGTGCTCATTTTTTCCGGAAATTCTTATTCCTTTCTAAATTTGCTGTTTAGTTTCTAATCCAATCAATCTCTTTTTATATTGGTCGTGATCGATGCATTTGGACAATCGAAAAATGCGTATCTCCAAAACAGAACGAATCATGCTTTATCTATCATCTTATATACAAACTGTGATTGGATAATATTATTAATCGTTGACAGCTATAGTAATGATCTCCCATTTGTTTGTTTAGTCTTGTGCTAGGATGTTTTTGTCTCTCGCTATTTATCATTTATCCGCTGGATCATTTCTAATTAACAGCCCCTACTATTAAATTACATATTAACATAACACAAGCACTTGTAAATTGCTAATGTTATTTTGACTTGTAACTGAGACCCCCTTATTTTATTTATGATTTTACGTTTCCCACCCAAATATGCAAGACAGTACTTTATAAATATATAATATGATCAATTAAATTTACCCTCTAGCAAGCTATGATTTTATTTATTTAAAATATCATGTTAGTAGTGACAAATACAATACATCTGTCACATGTACAGGATGGGCCAAATTCGACACTTTTAAATAGGGAACTTATATTTCCAAAGGAATTAGACAAAATCTGACCTATGCTTTTGGAGCTCGATTTTAAAGAGAAATCGATTAGTGAAATCCGTATTTTTATATGTTCCATAGCATAAGAGATACAGAGTGTTTTCGTAAAATATGCAATTTTTAAAAGTCCTTGTAACTTCTTAATTTGTGAAATTGATTGATTTATATAAGAACTTTATTAGGGCACTTTTTGACGCAGAATTTAAAGCTCTAATTTTTTGTTTTTTTTAACTCGTATTTTTTGAGATATTATCAAGACTTGTGTTTTTTTTATATGGAACACCCTATATATTTTTACACTATTCAAAAGCACATAAAATTACCTTTAACATGATATATCACACTTGATATTTTATTTAAAGAGTTTTTAAATTATTTGATTTTTTTTTAAAATGCATTGCACTTTCCACCACTGTCAGATTTGACAATTATGGATTATTTCATTCACGACCTGCTTGATGACTGCTTTATACGGCCCGTCGAATCATGAGTTGCATGCTGGCGCCACTTATCGGACTTTTTTGGAAAAAATTGCTTATCCTTCGGTTGCAGGATTGTGACAGCAAAATATCAACCTAATTTAAATGGATGTCATACTGACAAGTACCAATAAAGTAGTACTTCTCAAAATTATTCTAAATAACCTGTTTGCTTCGTTAAAAACTGATTTCAAATCTTATTAGTTATTTCAGTTGTATAGTTATTTGGTTAATAGTTTTGTACTATTTAGTTTTGATATAAACCCGGTTGTAATCAGCTGTGTCCTCCGTTACTATCATTTTGACGTGTCAAAAAAGTAGTTCTCATGTTCTCAAACGTCATGCAGATGTCGCCACTTAGTGGAATCTGGTGTGGCATTCAATTCAATGCAAATTTGAATGATTCGACAGATCGCATAAAGCAAACTGTCTGAGTTATCAAGCAGGTCATGATTTAATTTATATTTTTAACAGGTTTGTTCGCGTCGCATGAACTAGGGTGTACTTGAGTTCAATCAGGTGCAGTTATAACTAAAAAAAAAAAAAAAAAACTTTTTAGTGCAAACAGTTCAAGTAAGCGACGTGAACACAAGTTCCGAACATTTCCACACTTGACAAGTTGACAGAACAATTTTAATTCATCACCTTATAGAGAAAAGTAAAAAAAAAAATGCGACGTTGTGTCGTATCGTTACTTTGTGATTCCAACTCAGAAGACGAGGATAATACAATCATAAATCCACCACTTACACCCTCAATAATTTCGTTCTAACTCACAGCAAATATTATTTTTAATACAATTAACATTGCCAAATTCATCTCGCTGAATACGAGTTTGTGTCGCTAAGATTTCTTTACTTTCTTGCATTTTGGAAAATGAATGTTACTCATTCAATAACCAATACATTTGTCTAACAGCCGTTGACAAATGACAAATCAAAGGTTCAACTGCTTAAACGTTTGGCACTCGCTTCGAGGCTAAGTGCACAAAGTTCTTTCTGCACTTTCCACCAGGAACCTACGACGTAAACACTAAAAAAAGTTCAACGTTTCATGCGACATTAACACAAAAATTCTTAAAGTGCGTAATAGTGGAAGTAGTTGAAGAACTTGTTGAAGCTATCCGAAATGTCAATGAGGAAATCACACTAAATAATTTAAGAAAGCCTTCAATAACATAAAACGAAGAGTGGCGTTATGAATAGAGAATTTTGAACATTTATTGCAGCTTCTTTTTTTATTATACTTGTTGTTTTTTCAACTGAAACGTTATAATGACATAACCTAATCTGTCAATGGCATAACATAACCTGTACTACACACACGCAACAGAATAAGTCAACTTACACGTTTTTAAACTTATACTGCCAACTTAAGTTTAAAGAAGAAAAAATATATGACCTACCTACTAGAGGGTATATAAATATTTGATCATATGGTATATACACCGTCCTCCATAATTATTATTTTTCATGTACATATATCTTTGGAGGGACGTGTATATATAGCAGTGCTTCTAATTCCTTCCATCCCCCAGATAGGTTGAGGAGTTCAATTAATTTCACCCACCAAGAACTAATTCAGCGTTTATTTGTTGTATATCTACTATAGTGTAGACATTACATCATCGCAACAATGTGTGCATTATTTATTGTTGACTGCTTCGAGTAATTTTTACTATTACTACATAAAAAAAACATCCACGAGCTTTCTGTTTTTAAAAATAGTTACTACTACTGGACTTGTTCCGCCAACGAATTTCACAACGTTGCGACAGGCTGTGAATATTACTAATCCGTCTCTCTTTCTTTCTGTTCCCGATATTGTCACCGGCAGAAAGACGAAGTATACCTGAATTTGGTGCTAGAATATATCCCAGAAACAGTATATAAAGTGGCTAGACACTACAGTAAATCAAAACAAACCATACCGATCAGCTTTATAAAGGTGAGTAGAATATTTTTCTTTTATAATATATTCAATGTTTAATTAATTAAATGAAAACAGTCTGTATATAGATTTGACTCAAAACTTGCATAATTCGTAGGTAATATTGTTATATGTATAGAACAACGATTGGCAAATGCGGCTCCAAGAGCAGCTCTTCATTGCCTTAAGGGCGGCTCCCATTAAAATTTGAGTTTTCTTCTTTTTTCCCAGAATCGCTTGTTTTTGTTATATTGTCGAACTTCCCTAAGTCGAATATCCATAGTTTATCGAGATTTAGAAAAAATCGTCCTATAGAAATTCGAGTGTATTTGATTTTTAATACTAAAATGTTTAAATAATTATTTTCTTTTTGATAATTATATTTCTATATGTGTTTTATGAAAATATGCAATTACATTAAACAAACACTTTTGATTTTATGCAGAGCTCTTTGCAAAATACTAAAAATCAGATTGCGGCTCTCATTGGCCTCATATGTGCCCACCCCTGGTATAGAATATTCGTTTTATTACGAAAGTTCACAACGATAGGCAACCACTAATACGCTAGTTGTCTACTATGAACTGTCAAAGTTACGAATTTGTTCTAATTCAATCTTAATATTATTTTATTTATTATTTCTGAAAACTTAACGCTTTTAATAAAGATAACAATTTTCTAAGAAACAAAATATTTTTTAAAATTTCAAGTTTAAGAAATACCATAATAATTTATAACATTTTTGATCTTGTGCTGTTATTGACTCATGTTATTTCCTTCTACATACTGTTTCAAGATGAATTACATCTCAGTAGGCACTGAGTAACTAGTTTTTACATATTATAATAAGCCGCAAAAAATATACTTTTATAAAACAAAATGATATTTGTGATGTTGTCTTTTTATAGTTCTAAAATTGACTTTTTGTAATGTAAACTTGATATCTTGATAAAGGCTGTCGTACCGTCGAATTGTCGCTGAGAAAAATTTAAGATCTTACAAAAATAAATACATGTTAGCATAAATACATATTCAGCCGCTAACATTCTTTTAAAAATTATATAAGTTAACACACAAATACCTAAATGCAAACGAAAAGTTCTTCTAGGGTATAAAATGTAATACAGCTGATTCTCTCATGTGGTATTCCAATTTCTTCAAATTAGGGAGGGTTCGAATTAAAGGAAGTGAGACAGAAAATGATATTTATCAAGTAAATATTGAGCCGCACAAAGAAAACATTAAGATTCAGCACTACTTCTCTGTGAGATTGCTGATTTCTGTAACGACTGTGTATACGACGCACGTCCAATTTTGTGAAATTTGATATTAATTGTACGGGAATTAAACTGATGTTCGATTTGGAGAGACGAAAGCTGGCTTAAAATTTTCACAAAGTCGGAATTTTTGATTCGATTAAAGGAGAGTTCGAATTAGAGAATGGCGTTTATCAATCACCTGGACATACAAAATTATGATTTCGATTTAGGGAAAAATTCAAATTGAGGAGAGTTTGATTTAGGGAGAGTTAACTGTAGTATGTATCTTCTCAGGTCAATTTTAGAAATATATAAATTTTGCAATTCTATAATCTGGACTTAATAGCTAATTAAACGAACATCAATATAGAGATGACTCCATATATCCCGCAAATGCATTCAGTATTATTCGTTTTTGGCGCCCAACGTGGGGCCAGGTAAATTTGATCCTGGGTTAAGCGCTAAAAACCTATATATATTTTTTTTAGCACTCCTGTATCATTGTAATTTATCTACAACTGAATGTAATAATTGTTATCTCATTATACACATTTTGTTGTAATTCTCATATCGATTTGGCAACACAGTAAACAAACGAATACCAGTATGGGGCAGTATATTTTATAACCTGCCAATGCATGCGATATTATTGTTTTTTGACACCCAACTTGGGGTTATATTAATTTAATTCCATATTAGACGTCAAGAACGTATAACATTAAATTAGTATTCTCTGTATCATTATAGCTGTGTTCACGGAGGAGTCACAAACTAGTCAGACGCGGTTCGATTGGCTAAAAGTAATCCGAAACAGTTTCTGACTGATTTCACAGTATATAATGGTCTTTGACTAGTTTATGATTTGTCTGCGAACACAATTTATAACATATCAACATTTAGAATGTATCACTTTTGCATCTTCCCTTATTTTTCAGTATTTAACGTGTTTTCGTGTATGTAAAGTATATTGATAGATTCGATTTGGGTGCCAAATCTGTGCAATATCAAATACGGCCAGCAATAAAATACGTTGATAACTTTTATAAATGCTTTCAATCATTTCCATGCGGCACAAACAATAAATATTCACGATGAAGTTATAACTAAATGTTTGCAACCAAATTAATTTAATTACACGGTAAGAAGTGAAGCAAATTTAATAGAAATACCAAATAAGGTATAAAATGTATTAGGAAGCAAGGTATTTGCTTACGTCAATTCTAAAATAGATATCTGAATCGTATAATTCTGTACTGACTCGATAGCGCATTAAATAAATGTCAAGAGAAGATCTTCTTCTTATAACACGCAAATCCATGGAATATTATTCGTTTTTGGCACCCAACGTGGGGTCATGCAAATCTGGTCTCATATTAGGCGCCAAAAACATAATATTAGAGTAGGGGGAAGGTGGGTATAGTTGTAACATGGGTATGGTTGTAACAAAGCGAATGTCAAGTGGAATGACAGATATAATTGTTTATGAATGGTATCACTAGGTGACGCTTTATATCCGTCATTAGTAGTTTGACGTAGTAATGGCACATGGTTTACTTGAGAAAAGAAAAGGAGAAAAAACTGTTTTTTAGGTAAGATAGTAATTTCTTCAATCTCTAATTAATTGATTATAAATCATTAAGCAGACAATGTAAGTTTGCCATCCTTGGCTACCATAAAATAGAGCTTCATAGCTGCTTTCACAGTGAACTTCGGTTCATTGCAGCGGATGGGTGTTTAATGATGGGTGAAATTTAAAAATACGGGGTGTGGGGATATTTGTAACAACTTGTTACATCCATACCCAATATTTGTTACCACTATCCCCACCTTCAAATGGAAATATTTTTGTTAAGGCCGCTTTACAGTTTGCAATTTTTTTTAAATTGCATACAATAAAAATTGCGCTTGTTCTATTCCGTATATTGCACATGCAATGCAAGTAAAATTGCACTCAGCTGATCTAAATCCATTGAATGCGCTGCGGGCAATTTTTGTTGCACGCAGTTTTCATTGCATGCAAGAACTGTAAAGCGGATTTTACAATAGCTATTTATGTGACAAGTTGCGAAATGGAAGTGTTTTAGACGTGATATTGACTAACGAGGTGTAAGCCGTGTTGGTCAACACAGCAAGTGCCTAAAACACTTCTTTCGCAACGAGTTACATACACGATTTTTTTCTACAATCGCCAAATTCTTTTATAATAAATTGGATATGTGACTTTGTCAAAAATGTCTTGACATTGTCAAATTAACAGGATTGTAAATTATTGTGACATTAATATATATCGAGTACAACAATATTTTTTCTACAATCGAAGCCTTGCAGAAGAAAAAGCCAAGAGAAAGAATATGAAAAATCTTAGAGCAACTAATAAAACATTGCGCAGCAGTTTCACTTAATCTAAAAAATAATTATTAGTAAATAAATAAAATATTAATTACAAACTTCTCTTTTTTCACTTGTTACATCTTACCCCACTCCTTGTTACAACTGTACCCACCCATGGGGTATGATGTAACACTCGACTACCCTTTTTGTTTCTTCTATTATTTGTCAATGTACAATGTAGGAATTATTAATTCTCTGTCTCAGTAAGCCTAGAAGATGAACGTTAAAGATGGTACCATTAAAATATTTTTATTTAATCAATGATGACCTCTAAGGTGGAAAATATAAAAAGTGTTATAGCTATACCCACCCTCCCCTAGTATTATCTGTATGATTATAATTTATTTACACTTAGAGTGTATTTTTGTTACCTATTTGAATATTTGAGGCATTTGAGTATATCGGTGGATTGTATTTAGGCAATGGAAATGCGACCAGCAATAAAAGAACATTACCAAATAAATATTCAGGATTACGTTGTGTTTAGATATAGGCAACCAAATTAACCTAATTGCTGGTATTGCGATGAAAAAGTCGAAGTAAATAGGTATAATTAAATAATTGAGTTAAATAGATGCGAAAAACGAAGTAATTAATTAGGTAGGATGAAATTTGTTAATTAATGTAATAAAAACAACTACGATATTAAATGAAACCATATAAGCACGACTCTGAGTTAACTTTGATAATTTTTATTTATGATTGTGTTCTTTGTAAATTCAAAATATTTAAGGTTAATAGATAAGAATAAAAACGCTAGTGATGTAATCGTTATTTTTTTTTTTTGATACTACAGTGTTTTTTTTTTATACAGTAAAACCTATCTTAAACGGCAGCCCTTTTGTAGACGAGAAAGAACTGTTTACTATTTCGTTGCTTGATTACACAGGTGTTACACATTTTTTTTTTTTTAACTAAAACATTTTGTTTCTAGTTGTACATGTATCAGCTGTTCCGATCTCTGGCGTACATCCACTCGTTAGGCATCTGCCACAGGGACATCAAACCGCAGAATCTACTATTGGATCCGGACACCGGCGTCCTGAAGCTGTGCGATTTCGGCAGCGCCAAACACCTGGTGAAAGGCGAACCAAACGTGTCGTACATCTGCAGCCGGTACTATCGCGCCCCGGAGCTGATCTTCGGCGCCATCGACTACACCACCAAGATCGACGTGTGGAGCGCGGGCTGCGTGCTCGCGGAACTGTTGCTCGGCCAACCGATATTCCCGGGGGATTCGGGCGTTGACCAACTGGTCGAGATCATCAAGGTGCTCGGCACGCCCACCCGCGAACAGATCCGCGAGATGAACCCGAACTATACGGAGTTCAAGTTTCCACAGATCAAATCGCACCCTTGGCAACAGGTATAAATTATGTCGTTTCGAGTGACATAGGAAATAATCCAAAAAGAAATTATAATACGGTGTATACATAATAATACAGGGCGATGTAGATTAACTGCGCTTTTTATCACGTTTGTCAAAATACCAAGTAGGTTAACCCTACGGTGCGCAGCTTTTTTATTTCGAAATAGAAAAATACATTTGATTATTGAATGCACTATCAACTAAAGTTTATTTTAATTTTTATTGGTTTTTTTTTATTAAAATCCAGTATGATGCTTTTTTTTATGGCTGCATATTCATTTTACATATTTTTTTTGCAAAATTTTATGAAAAATTGTAAAATAATTTATGGTTTTATTAAAGCACAATGCCACGTTGCATTTTTCGCGATCTACATATTAGACAAAAACACCTTTGCTTCTGGAGCTCGAAGAAGCCCCAAACGGTGTTACTAATAATCGGCAAATTATTATTATCCTTCTGAATTTGGAAGGAGCAGCCTTCATATCTCCTTAATTCCGACAGTTGTGCCATCTTCAAGTAGTGTGTAGTTTTTCACACATTATGAATTTAAAATTAAAATAGGACAGACCAGCGTAATGATCTAAAAACAAATAAAACAATAGCAGTACTCTGATGACGACAATAGAAACACTGCCGAAACGTCGGATTTAAACAATTCAACAGACGGTGGAAACAGCCCAAACATCAATTCATATTCTAATACTTAACAATAACTTATTTCTAATTATTCTAACCATTAGCAATTAATTAATTATAAGATTTATATTTTAAATATTTATTTATATATCCCAACTATGCTAAGCGCTATAATTTAACATTAATTCAGACTGCTATAGGGTATAAAATATTCATTTATAAATACGTACTATCGTACTAAATAAGAATAACTGAAAAGTTCCCACCATTCGACTGACTTATTATCTCTAATATCTATTTTGCGTCGCTACCAATTTAACCCCTTAGCTAATGCTGTAACTTGCATACATGGCCGCCACTCATCAGTGAGTGGAAATTCAAACAAGACATGCTCTACTGTATCTACCCCACCATATTAACAAATCGAATCATTAACCCTAACAATTCTCATAAATATGATTTAAAATTACCATAATTATAAATTCTACCGCCTGGTACGATAAATTAACCCTCATTTCCCTAAAACGTGTAACGCCACCGATAAATTTCCTAGTCCACCTCCCATTTAAAGTATTATCAAGTTCATCCCTAAACGCTTTTTTTAACTACACTAGCCGAAATTAGCTCATATTTAATAATCCAGCCTCCATCCATCACCTCTAGACATGCCTCTTTCGCTAATTGATCCGCCCTCACATTACCGATTGTACCTACGTGGGCCCTAGTCCAGAAAAATTTTATATCGCTTTATATCGCTTTTTGAATATAGTGTACAGAAACCTGTAATTACGGTAATCTGTAACATAGACAGCCACACACATTATAATACACTGACAGATAACAATATTTCAATACCCCTATTATAAACAACAAAAGCCGTTGTGCCTCTGCACCACTCTCACCCCTCGATCTATCCTATTTTGACTCTTACCTACGGACTGTATTATTTAAAATAGAAAAAAATCCTTTAAATACAAAAATTATGGTTTTGCTCTATTGTCTTCTATAATTTTCAAAGTTGATATTTCATAAATTGGTACACAAATAAATACAACTTGCAGTTTTTTAATTCAACACCCTGTATATAGTTAGATAGTATGAAGGATCTCTTTTCACTGATTTCCAAAATATATACAGAGTGTCGCGCAACGAATATTAACGATCTAGGTATGGAAAACTATTCACGAGGAAAATTTGAAAATTTGTGTGTATACTAATGTGGGTTTCGGTGATTGTCGGTGTTGACATTAACTTTCTTATTTTAGATGCAACACCCTGTATATTTTTATAGTTTTGAATTGGCGCGATCCCTATCTAGATTCATTTGTTTTCGAGATATTTCGATTCTTTGCAGAAAAGTGACATTTGCAATCCCTTAAAAAAACGTTAAGGCCGCTTTACAGTTCGCAATTTTCGTATTGCGTGCAATAGAATTGCGCGCAATGAAATATTAGAACAAGTTCTATTCCGTGCAACACCATTAAGATTGCACACAGCTGATCGAAATCCACTGAATGCGCATGCGCTATTTGTATTGCTCGCAATTTTATTGCACGCAATACGAAAAATTGCGAACTCTAAAGCGGCCTTTAGTATCTTGTATGCGCTTCCGATTTTCTTTAATCCAATTGACATACTTACGGACTGATGAAGGCAAATACATCAAAATGACGCATCAATCAAATATTCACAAATATAGATAAGAAATGTATGACAAAATTTTATATTAAACATAATTTCACAAAATGAATATTAACAATACATAGTCGTATCTATAGTTTTAACTAACCCTGTATAACAAAAAAAAAACTTAAAATCCAAGAAGCAAGATATGAATTTCTTTTTGCTTTTATCTCCATACTAAAATAACACTTCATTGCATTTTTTTTTGCTAAAAGTACACGCTCATTGCATGTAATAAAATTATAATTTTGGCGAGGCAATACGAATATTTGCTTATATTAAAAAAAAGAGAAGATAATAAAGATAATATCAAAAACAAAAAAATATATAAACACATATGCGAGACTATTATATAGATGCTATAAAAGCTGGGATAAATAAACAACATTTTATTCAGTTATAAAATATAAAGCAGTAAAAATAACTCCAAACTTTAGGTCCATCTGCTTCATACACCCTACATTGTTATTATTTTTTTTCTTTTAATTTGTCATTCCTATAAAATTGCAAAGAGTAATTGCAAAATTATTTTAACGATTCCACTTATTATTTATAGATATTTAAAAACCATTCGGCACCACTAACCAACTCTCGTTCACATAAACACCTAAGTAAGCATTCATTCTAATTTGTTTATTTACAAAATTAAAACCGTATGATTCACGAAAGCCGTGACTTACATCATTACACATATATCGTAATAAATACAGGTGAACTCGCATAAAACGGACGAAATTTTTCGAAACTACAAGAGGTTAGAGAGAAAAATATGTTTTTGTGTCTAGCTTATTGTTCTTAACGTCTCTCTGATAATGTTTTCAGCATCTATCAGTCCAATATGAGTAGAGAAAACAATGATTTTTATTTGAACTGGCGAGAATTAAAGTAGACTCTGCCATTATTTCCTTAAAAAGCAGTTAGCCTCAATTGAATAATTTTGGGCAGGTTAACTAGAAATTAATTATTATTGGAAAGTTTTTATGGAAAAATTAAACTGATTAAATAAATATTTTAGGTTCTGCTTAAAAAAAAAGTCAACAAATGGTCCCTCAAATAACCCTCAGTAAAAGGATGCCTGTTGAGATAATATACAGTGTGTTTGATATCAGCTATCACACCAGATATGTCGGCTATTGTTACAGATATGAGAAAATGTTAAAGAAGAAAAGTTGTTCTAGGTCTGATTCCGTATTATATATGCCTTAGACTAAAAAAAAACAATTGTGCATCAAATGTGTCAGATATAGCACACATACAAAAATTTTAATGGAATGTACCCAATTTTATTATGTATTTTAAAACTCTAAAAAAATCTCTTTTCGGAGATATACCATACGTCATGGTTATCTAATCATTTAAAAACATGAATTGAAAAATTTGTTATAAATCCACGCTTAAGAGAATTGATCACATCGTCTAAAAGGAGTTATTTTGGTTTTTTTTTTTTGTGGGAGGTTTTCTGAAACAGAAAGTTATTACTTGTCGACAATCTTAAAAATTCGTAGGGCCTGTGCCGAAATAACACAATACATGTTACAAAAATCGTTGCAAACAACGCAGAGGTCATGTTGAAGAGAAACTATAGTTTTATGAAGTGAAATTTTAAACTTAGTTTACAGATTAATTTATTGTTATTCTGTTCATGTTGTTATGTTATACATACTTACCTGGAATAGCAATAGCATATGTTGTCAAGACATTAAAGATCATTCTTGCACTGGACGCTAACAAAGAAATTCATTTGTTTCACCGCCTATTTTTTCGATTAAAGCTTTAATCTACCATAGTGTGTGCATTTGTAACAAACTTTTTAATTTATGTTTTTAAATGATTGGGAAACTGTGACATATGCTATATCATTGGAAAGAGAATATTTTAGAGTTCCAAATTACGTAATAAAGTTGAGCACTTTCCATTTAAAATTTGATATGTATTTGCTATATCTGACATATTTGATGCTCAATTGTTTTTTATTTTAAGGCATTATATAATAAGGAATTAACTAATTAAGAAAAAAAACTGGACGTGTAAAAATGCTAAAAAAATTATAAGCGTATTATATGGAGTCATTCAGAAAAATCATAATTGGAGTGGACTAGATAATGTTTTGGATTAGAACTTTAGCCACTTCCATATAATAACATTTATGACTTGATATTCAACAGGAACGTTTGTGTCAAATTTTTCAAAATTTTCATCAAATTACATTAAATTGAAAAAATATTCCCATATTCCGTTCTAGACTGCATGATCTTTACTGTCCCAATGTTAAAAGAAAACCAACTTAATCAATTAAAGTAGTTTTATATTTTTAGTTATGGGCTTTTATATCTTTCTCCCCCGCTTTCGTGTTCAAAATATCGCTTTGATAATTAAAAAAAAAAAAAAAAAAAAAGAAATCACCTGCCCCACGTTGGTGGTCAAACAACAATTTATTATAGTACCGATGTCTAATTTATAATTTTAAATTGCTTATGTCCCTAAATCATTTAATTTATTTAATTTTCATTTAGTTGAATATGATTACGTTTAGACCGCATCCGAGTTTAATTAATAATAACATGAATACACTTTTATGATACGTTCTTATGAAACCAAACCTTCATCTCAAAAAGGCAAAAAAAGGAAATTAAGAAATCTAACTAAATACAATATGCCCAACAAAACAGGAATTGAGAAGTTCATCGCATAAGTAACAATTTAAACAGCAAATAAGTCTTTAAATCGCAATCTAAAGCTAGAATAATTTAAAATAGAATTTTAGCCTGGAAGTTCATTATATATCTTACAATCCATAAAGCACTTTTTTTTTTAAGTAGAGCTGTGTAAGGGTGGTAACGAAAGTGAATGAAATCTAGTGTCATGCAAGTTATTCATGAATTACGATGACCATAGGTTTGTTCTTTTTAGCTGAACTAGATACACTAGTTCCAGTAATGTACACTAAAGTGTTCTTTTCAGTGCAAGTGGCGTCATATTGACGTCAGATACGTTGTTTTTTTAGCAGTACATCGGTACTTATGCAACAGTTGACTGCACTACCTGTTCTAGCTCCAAACGTAGTGCAATGGCAATAGTTTTAGTTCAGCGTATGTCAGCTGGTCGTTATTATTTGTAATAAATTCCTGACATTCTAATTTTTTTTAATTAATTCATATGCTTTCTCTCTTAATATACGAAAATGCATAATAAAATCAATGTTATTATAATTACAAACCCAAAAACTGGATGAAGAATTTGTAAACAATTGTGATCATCTAGTGCAGCACTAGTTCAGCTAAAAAGAACAAACCTTATTTTGAATGAAACCGAAATAGGAGTTTCGGTCATGTCACTGATATATTTTTAGTTTCCACTCCTTGGACTAGATTACAGCCACAATAAAGTTGAATAATTAAAAAAAAGAAAATGCAGTCAACTGTCCAGATGAGAAGTCAACAAACTTTTACTGCGTGAAGTAAGCTCATATAATCAGAACTTAAATTTTGTTATTTATCAACTTCATCTAATGTTATAAAACAAGTTCAGAATGCACTTGGGAAATCGTTCTTGTTCGTTAAAAGCAAACGTTCGTTATATCAGAGTTCATCTGCATATCGTGTATATCGGCACTGCTATAGTAATAAAGTATATGGGCCTCTGTTTGCAGTTATTGCTGACTAGAATGTCGCTGCCGAAATGCACGACTGAACATCAAACAATCCGCGTAAGTCCAGAGTGTGTGAGCACAGGCGCTTGTTGCGGAGTTTTTGTTTTTGTTTCGTTTTCGCGAAGAAAGAGGAACCTTAAAAATACATGACTAACACTTCGGACCAATTTTTTGTTATCTGGTACGATTCATGTTTTTTTTTTATTTCATTTTGGAACTGTTAGGTTGGCAGTAACACCAATAGAGGACAACATGTATTTTGTAATGGCAAAAGAAAAATATCAACATTTATCATTAAATAATTAAGGTATAGGAGGTACCCACATTTTTTTTTTACAAATCCATTGTGCTTTCGATTTGAAGGTTTATTTTTAATTAGCCAACCCAGCAGCGGCCATTTAGAGTTATTCGTTGATGTCCGAGTGATTTATTTTTTTTGTATTTTGTAAAAACAAAAAAAAACAGATAATTTTGATATGACGTATTTTTTATGGTAGTCATATATTTTTTTTTTCATACAATACTCGAGATGCGCTAACTAAACTCACCGAATATGCATGCTTTCTATCATGTATTTATTTTTATCGTCACAAACAATATGTGCACGTACGCATAGAGAATGCACAGATATGCTCTATTATAATATACAAATCGTGATGTCGACTTTTTTCAGTGTGTAGGGTCCCAAAATGAAGTTTGTTAAAAGTTATTACTAATATCGTTTTCGATATTTGGTCATTTTAGACGTTTTTGCAGGTGTTCAGGGCTCGGACCCCTCCGGAGGCGATCGAGCTGGTCGCCAGGCTCCTGGAGTACACGCCCTCATCGAGGATCAGTCCGCTCCAAGCTTGCGCCCATTCGTTTTTTAATGAGCTGCGCGAACCCGTGACGCGTCTACCCAACGGCAACGAGCTGCCCCCACTCTTTAACTTTACCGAACACGGTAAGTCGTAATGATAGTTTAATAATAATAGAAATGTGGCGACACGCGCATTAATGTGCTAATTCGGTTCGCTGTCAAGTGGATCTTAACCGCATCCGAATTGCCTGATCTGTAGGATGTGTAAGAGCTTCTATTGCAACGTATTTAGACTATGTGGTTACTTATAACGTCTACCTAATCCATTAGAGCCAGCAAGGGTGTTAAAATAAGTCAGTTTGTTAATCTTAGGATAATATTACCTATTATTGTTACTATAAAACATTGAACTGTATTCCAGGGAACTGGATCGGTATCTCCAAAAAACCTTAATATGCGAACATGGCATAAAGTGAAACAGAACCACCTCACGTCTTTGTTAAACTCGAAGGAACCAACATAAAAATATAAGGAGCGATATTTTGATATTTGATATTTATTTGATCTTCGAATTTAAATACAAAGAATGTACATACATTATGAGATATGTCAAGTTTATATCTTAAAACTGAAAATATTAAATTACACACACAAAAACATAAGCACAAAGTCTGAATAAACCTACTCTAAGAATTCTTTGATTGAATAATATAGCCTAGAAACAAAAAAAAAATCGTGACAGGACCGACGAAGACTTTTAAAGTCTGTATCGCGACATCAGTCATTCTTGCCGTTTTATTATTTTTGCTTTGTTATTACATTTTATCTCGTATCTTCTTCGTATTTTCAATAAGATAACGGAATATAATAGATTATTTACAACAATTGTATGACAGATTAATTAGTGCAAATCGATGACCATATACTACTTAAAATGCTACAAAATATGATGAGATGGGTAAAATACAGTCGCGAGCAAATGTTATAGGCACCCTAAATTTTGGGCGAATATGACAGTAAGAAATGAGAAAATAAAACTTGTAGGTAATACATTATTAAATATGTAGTATTTAAGGGATCTATTAATTTGTTGCATATTAGAGTGTTTTTATACAGCTATATACTTCTTAGATAGAAGGGGGAAAGTGACATCTCGAAGACTTGAAAATATATAAAAAACAATAATACATTTACAAAAGGTATCTATAAAGACTATTGTAACCATAAAGCCGATTATATAAACGTTGAAATAACTGTCAGAAAAAAATGCAAGAAACATGAAACCCATTAGTTTTGTCAAAGGTGCCTATAACATTTGCTCGCGACTGTATAATAAATATCATAATTATGTTTATTTTTATTACCATGGACATTGTCCATTGATGCATCGAAAACTCACAAATCTGAGGTAACTTTTCTGTGTTTAAACCACACTCCACATGTAAACATTCAACATATCCAATAAAAAAAAATCACATGAACCAACTGTTCATTGACGCCAACGTAAATTTCAGTTTCAATTGATCACTCTGCAATGAATAATGTATTATGAAGAAGTACTGAATGGTAAATTGTGAGTTGATAAAAATACTCCAAACTGTGGCACTGGTAATACTGCAAACTTCTCCTAGACCCCTCACCACAAACTGTATTAAACTGGACGTACGTTTCAATAGCAAATCATCAGAACCAGTTTAGTGTTTCTGCTGATGATGATACCTTGAAAATTGTGAGTTATATATAATTAAGATGAGAGTTGAAAATTGAGAAGTTCAACAGTTTTACGGTTACAGTTATAAAACAATGGAAAAGCAAACTCGAATAACGCATATAATAGCATAATAGCACAACATAATGCATTGTCGATTAACAGAATGTTTGCATTTTGTCGAAATTGACAATTTACAATTGTGCTCGCAATATACCCAAGATTTATAATCGCAACTATTTTACTACATACAAATATGAACATTTAATGAAATCAGAAATGACAACATAATAATACAGTTCTTCTTCATAACGTTCTGCCTATTCATGTGGCTTTAGTTAAGATGGCAAACTTATTTTTTTTTATTGGCTACATTAATTCTTTCTTTATTAATGAATCAGTTCATGACAATTCCCCTCCATCCTGTAATTTTACTTTCTCTGTAAATATGCTTCTACATTTACAGCTGAGTTAACGGTTATTTATTTTTGTGCTATATTAGCTTTGTTCGCGGAGCAATCACAATTCAGTCAGATCCAATCAAATAACTTGGATTAAAGTTGCGGATTTCTTTCAACCAATCAAATTACGTCTGATTGATTTGTGATTGCGTTTGATGTGCTTTGCGAACAAAGTTATTGTTGAATTTAAAAATTATTTAATAATAATAATAATAATAATAAATGCCTTTATTTCTTGCCCAACATAAAAGAAGCGTAGAAAAAAAAAGTACAATATAACGCAACTATATTAACAATAATCGGAAGGTACAAGAAATCAGAAGGAGTGGTTCAGTTTGTAACATATTACACCCCTGTTTTTCAACCATATCCTTACATACATAAGAACAAGCACAGTAGAAATTTATGCCTAACATACTAACTTAAACCTAATTCTGTCATATCCTACAGAGAATAATAATGAACATATTATTATTCTCTGTATTAGCCCTGCTACTGTCGCCTAAACACATATTTATTAATATTCGTTGCAAACATAGGCACACTTAGGGCCTAAGCTCTATGGGTAAAGAATTATACAGTGAATATATATTATAATGAGAATGATCTCTCATAAAAGGTCGTTTTGTGGAGTGGTGGAGATATGAGAAATGTCAATGTAATTTTTTCTAACTGCGAAGTGCATTAATGGCAACAGTTTCTGATGCACATAATCATGATTGATATTGTTATTGTATTCAAGTATGATTATTTCAGGCCCTAATAATCACATAACTACTCATCTGTGTTGGCTATCAAGTCATTTGGATATTGCTTCCAATGAACGGCTTGATTAACTTATAAAATCTGCAATTTTTTGTTGCATCAAAAATTAAAATTACGTCAATATGTCTGATGATTTGTAAAATATGGCACATTTTCAGACAAGTTAGCAATGCTAACATTTTAACAAAATTGTAAATATGTCAAAAACCGTTAACATTGGGATAGATAGAGAACCAATTGCCTTCAAATAATATGTAAATTCCATTAAAGTACAGCAAACAATATCATTTTGATTAAAACAAAGAAGTTGCAGTTATGGAAACTAAATATTTGAAGAACTATCGAAGTAGGATACGTATGCGGAATTAGACTAATAAGGTTTATGATCATGATACTTCAGGCTACTAAAATATTTTATGAATTGAAGATGGCACCGGAGATAAAAAGACGAAAAGAAACCGCTACAAAGACATACGAGGGGAGGTTCTAAAGTTCGTGGCATGAAGGGTTTTAATAAAAAAACATCATTATTTTTCCTTTTCAATATACTCGCTTAAGCAAATACATTTATTAGATCTATGAATTATTTTTCTAAACCTATAAAAATATTTTTTATATTTCTCTCAATGTGCTAAAGTTGCCACTTTACTCATTGTCGTCGGAAATTTTTCTTCCCTGTAGTGTTTTTTAATTGGGGAACAAATAAAATCACTAGGGCCAGGTCTGGACTGTAGGGTGGATGGATATTGATTGAAAGCCATGCTTGGTGAGAGCACGCCATTGCCTCTGCCTTGTGTGAACGCGGCCGATTGTCTTGCAAGAGGGACAACCCTTGTCAATTTCCTCGACGTTTTTCCTTGATGGCTCTTTAATTTTTCCTAATATCGCTGCGTAGTTTCTTCCGGTATGCTCCTTCTTTTTGTTGGTAATCCATCAATAAGATCCCTTCACCTCCCAAAAACAGTAGCCACAACTTTCCAGCCGATTCTGACATTTGAATTTCTTTGCGTGGTGTCCCCTTTTTTATGCCATTGCATGGACTCCTTTTGACTCAGTCAAAGTGATGAACCCATGTTTCATCTCCGGTAACAATCCGCTCCAAAATGTTGTGAGGTTCGGTCTTCCCAATAGCTGTAAAAATTGTTCGGACGCATCGCGCGCTGTTGTTTCTGAAGTGGCGTGAGCATTCTCGGTACGCATTTTGCTCTACTTTGTCATATTAGGTGGTCATGTAGGATACGAAAATGGTGGTATCTGATATCCAACTAGTGCAGATAAATTGTTTTTTCTTCAAACGGGTAGCTTCAGTACAAGGTTCTTCACTTTTTCGACGATGTTTGGTGTGGCGCGTTCACTGGCTCTCCTAGTGGGTCGTCTTCCATCGACTCACCGGCCCTTTCTAAAAAGACCATGCACTTACCTACAATAATTGGATTTACAGGGCACTTTACCCCATTAAACGGTTCCATTTCATTCAATATGGTTTGAGCGTTCCTTTCCATTTAATTGATAAGGAATTTTATTACAGCACGCGTGTGAATTTTTTCCATTAGTTTCAGTTTGCTTACCGGACATTGATGCCTTTAAGCAGTCAACTATTCGTAAACGACTGACCGCGAATAGAGTGCTGCACCTTAACCTAAATATACTAAATGATGAGTGAGAAATGAGACAATGACACATA